>VZRW01005210.1:993904-1168964 GCA_013398125.1 Aegotheles bennettii
CCCCCCCCCCCCGGAAAACGTGATCAGTGGGAGTCCACAGCAATGAAGTTCAAAAGCAAGGCCTTGGGGTACAGTTGCAGCAGGACTATAAAATCAGTTTGAAATCTTCTCACTTAGGGCTTTGATTTGTGTTTACTTACAGTACATTGGTTTCAGATGGTGCCTCTTTCTCACTGCAGAGCTGGTGGAGCGAAGTGTGCCTGTGTCTTACTCAGGTTATGGACAAAGACATAGCTCCACGTGCCACTGAAGGTGTTTCAGATGAGCTTAGCTGCTTGTACAGGAACAGTATGAACTGATAAGGGCAGAAACTTCTTTCAAACATCCCAGGTAGATTTGTGAGAACTTGTCTGCTAGCATGTTACTCGTGCAAGCTTCTTGGTGACAACCAACTCAACGATACGTAACGTATGTAAAGGATGAACTTGTGTGCTACCCTTGTGCCTCATGGCTTGTGAATGCGGATCATTGAGCTCCTTTTGAAATGAGATCAGTCTTTGCATGCAGTGCCAGATACAGCTCTTAATTGCCCTGTCGTAACGCGTTATTCCTTTGCTAATAGTTTGAGTTATTTCTTTGTTAACCTTTACACAGCCAATAACAAATTAAACATCATTGCCTGAGTTTAAAATAGGCTGTAAATCTTGAAGCCCTGCTTAATACTCAGGTACTTACAATGAGGGAGTAATAAAAGGGCATTTAATAACACTCTGAAACGCAACGTGGGAAGTGTTGTTATACCAAAAGAGAAGAAAACAGGGCTGTTATGAATTGTTCATGGAAAGTTTACATAGATGACAGTGTTCTTAAAACGTGTCTCTGATCAAGGTGGAGAGCTGTTCTTATCAAATTTCTATTGCAAGTAGAAATATCCCACAGTTTGAGGTATTTGTTAGCCATCCTTTGCTTACTTGATCAGGATAAAATACAGCAATCATATGAAGAGAGACTAAATAAAGCCTAGCTTGGAAATCACCAAGCTGATGAAGGATTGAGTGGAGGTATAGGAAATTATCAATGACCCAGAGAAAGCAAGTGGGGAATTGTTGTTAATTGCTTC
The DNA here is from genome assembly GCA_013398125.1 of Aegotheles bennettii. Classification (NCBI taxonomy): domain Eukaryota; kingdom Metazoa; phylum Chordata; class Aves; order Caprimulgiformes; family Aegothelidae; genus Aegotheles; species Aegotheles bennettii. The sequence continues at coordinate 994,965 of VZRW01005210.1, forward strand.
TCATTTCTCCATTGAGTCACCCTAGCAAATTCTAGTGTATGGCCTTCAAATATTAGGCAGGATTTTGGTCAGTGCTTTCAGACTCGAAGATGGCAGGAGAAATGATGGTGACAAGTTTGGAGGATGTTTCCCCTCTGATGATGAGAGAACAAGTCCCTCAAATGTGCTCATAATTTGATGCAACTGCATACATTCCCCTTCTCTTCCCTGCTACCCTGCAAAAAAAAATAGCTGTAGAGACTAGAGAAACTACATCTAAAACACTAATTGGTATGCGTGAATGCAGTGACAGTTGCATCAGAACCAAGTAACATATTGCTGTAGTCTCAGAAGGACCTGAGGTCAATACAGGGAGCCTTGGCTGTGTTTGTCTGCTGTGGCCTTTCTTGTACCCAACTTGGGAATAAACAAGCACCAATGATCATCTGATTTTCCTCAGCATTGCAGTCACTTCACTAAGGTTGGGAGCAAGAGGGTTAACAGACATTTAGCTCTAGATCCTTGGGATTACGGGGTGAGTGTGTGTGGATATACACCCACTGAAGTTCTTGCTTGTTTGGAGCACAATCCCTTAAAAATCTGGCCAGTCAGCAAAGTCTTTGGGTCTTCTCTTCATTGTGCCCCAAGGGTGGGGACCTGGAGCATGGCCTTTTCTGTGCTGGGAGGCTCCCAGTTCCCATCATCTCTAACCCTGCTTATCCAAAGGAACCTGGTTTCCCCTGAGATGGTGGATAAGTGGGATTTATACTTTTATATGAGCTGGCCCGGCAGAGAGTTTTAATGAGAGTCTCTTCAAGTTGGGGACGGAGGCTGTGTGAGAAAGAAACCCTTTCTAGCTCAGTATATTTCTTAGGGTTTTAAATGATTTTTACCTTTACAATTGTAATTTATCTTTTTTGGGGAGTGGAGTCTGTCCTCCTGCAACCCAACACAATCCAATGTAAAGGTGAGTTCCCTTCCTGCAGTGCAGGAGTGCTTTGGTTGGGGCCTCAGAAATTTTCTTGCATGAGGAACAAACCAATTCATGTGAGGAGAGCTGGACCACAGGAGAGGTTGAGGGCAAGCACAGAATTTAATTCAGTTTTTAAAAATGCATATAAATATATTTATATATTACAACAAAATGTTGTTGCTTGTTCCTCTTGATTGCCTGTGTTCCATTAGCACTGAGGAAGCCAGCTAGGGTTAGGATTAGGTTTTGAGGATCTGAAGCAGAGGTTTGGGTTTGATTCACTTGGCCATGCCAGGACTCTGTAGCAGAGCTGAGAATGGAACCCAGCATTTCTTAGTTGTAATGTTTTGTCTTAACCATCTCATTGTGGCACCTTTTCCCTTGTAATTCATCCTAACAATAGCAGCTGTAAATCAGAATGATGTTATTTGAGACTAATTCCTACAGCAGATCTGTACTGCTGGTGAACTCTGAGCCAAATTATTAGTGGTGTCTGTACACAGCCCTAGAAGCTGAATCTTGCATCTTTCCTTCAGTAAATTCCAGGATCAGAAACAATTATGCCTGGGACATTTCCAGGGTTTGCATGGATTCCTTGCCTGTTGAATTTGTACTACAAAATTAAAAACCACCAAACCACCAGCTCACACCGCAGTGCCTGATGGGGTGGTAGTGGCTGGCTTGGTGGAAGACAGGTTTCAAGTAGATTGTGGTTCCCTGGAATCGCAGGAAAAAAACCAGTGTGTTAAGCCCTATTTTATTTTAATTTTATGCTGAAAATATACTGTGGTATTACAATACCATGATGGTTTGTTTTGGAAGAGGAGTTGTTGGCCCTGCTTTTCTAGCCAGATCCCAGTTTAGGAACTGGGTCATTGCATTTTCCTACCTCTGATTCCTATTGAGGTTATTGAATAACATCTGTCCTCTGCTATGACCTAACCAGGTTTAAATACATTCCACCCTGAATGCAGCTGCATTTCTATAGGAGGTAACTCCGACCTCTGCTTGCACCTACTTGAAGATAGTCCTTCACCCATATTTTCTTAAAAATCTGTGAAGATGAACTGTGCTGCAGTGATGCCAGCTATATGCACTGGGGCTGACTAGTGTAGATGTGTGTGTTTTTTGTGCTGTTTTCTGCAGTTGGAGATGGGTGGCTTTTGCTACCACCAGCCTGAGCCAAAGACGATAAAAATGTGGGGAGAGGCCAGATCCTGGCGATGCTTATTGCTGAGCTGGAGGCAGCTCCTCTGACGTCCTGTGTCTCAATAGTAAACATTTGCTGGATTGTGCCTACAGACAGGATTTTTATTGATTTTGTGGTTTTGTTTTGTTTTTTTTAAGGCACTTGTTTAGCTTTTTAACTGTTTACCACCTGTTATCTTTATTGCAGCTTGAATTGGAAATATTTTTAAAAGAAAGGAAAAAGATCAATTGCTTGGTTTTGAGCCTTGTACAGTCTAATAATGTGGAGTTTAAATTTTACCTAGAACAAAACCTACGTGGAGGACTTGACAGTGGAAGTGCCATTGCCCTTAATTCCACTGTATTGCAGCGGTATAGAGATCAGTGAAGGTGGCCTGAATATATGAGCACTACACTTGCCTTAATGGGCCAGAAACGTCTGTGAAGTGGCCTTTAGCACAGCTTCTCAATGCTGCTTGAGTCAGTTATTTATTTTTTTCACTTGAAGGGACTTTGGAAAGTTTGTGGTGCAGCAGGATGTCAAGGAGGTGGACTCCGGGCATCATTAAAGGTCTCAAAGGTCGGCGATCTCAAAATTGACACACTTGACCCATTTCCTTGCCATGCGGGACCTTGAGTCTGGAGTGAGTTCCCCTGGGGACAGCGCAGTGGGTTTGAAGCTGAATCTTCAACCCTTTCTTCCCATGAGGTGTATAATTCGATATTTATAGCCTTTCTCTCCAACAAGGTATATGGCACCTCGGGGACCCATTCGGTAAAGAATGCTGATTCCCTTTATGAATTTTTGATGGGGGAGGAGGAGCAAGGGAAGGCCACAGGGGGAACTTGTGAAATGTTAATATTTTTTTCTTTTTAGCAATGTTACAAACAGCCCCACTGATTGTGTTTGCTACGATAAAGTTGTCAGAGTTTTCCTTTTCCTCCCTTGCCCCATTCTTGCCTGCCAAGCAAGAAAACAGAAACAAACATCTCCCACTCCACAACTTCTCAGCAACGCACAGATTTTTCAGCTCCTGTCCTCCTCCAAAAAGAAAGATGATCAGTAAAGAAGATCTTTTCCTTGAACATGGTTGAAATGAGCCTCCTTTGTTCTGCTTTAGTTTGGTGGTCCATGGGGGTGGCACTCCTGGGACTGGGAGTGGCTGACTGTGTTTCAGTGCAGAGGAGGAAATGAGGGGTTTGCTTTTACTTAGCATGTATGAGTGCACATTACTCATAGTTGTAATTTTTCTTCTTCACATCATGCACACAAAGACACGTACACCCCTGCCTTCTTTTTTGCAGGTGATATGTTCACCAGTGTGTCCTTAAACAGTTTTCATCACAGAGGAGTGTTTTGGGGGTTTTGTGGGGTTTTTGGGGTATGTTTCCTTTTTTTTTAAAAAAACCCCATAATTTAAACAAAACTTTGCATAAGTAAATGTGATTTTTGTGCCCTTTTCTGGTGGTTTTGGATTTAATGATTTCTTTTGCTCTGGGTGCTGTATGGTCTATCATGTAATAAAGTAAGAGGAACCAGTGATGTTTAATTTTTGTAAGAGAACATCAGTCAAAAGTCAAATGTACTCAAAGGCAAATGTACTCAAGCTTTCCTTGGTGAGAAGAGCCAGGGTTAGATCTGGTGTGAGAAGGGAATGGTGATACAGGTGCTCAGATGGTGTTTTTTTGGTGGAAGAATATCTTTGATTTCTAGAAGAAAAGACATGATGACAAGCATGTGCATCAGAGAGATGGGTTGATATGGTTTTTCATAGGTGGCATTTTCTTGTTGAGGCCAGGAACTGATGAAATGAATGTTGTATTTCTGCCCCTGTGACCAGCCTGCGGGGCTGGCTGACCAGGACACCTCTCACCCTTTCATCTCTCTCTCACCTACTGAGATTTTTGGAGTGTCTGTGGTTAAGTGCCCAGTCCAGTAAGCTTCCTGGCTTTGACTGGGACCTCCTGCTGCTTATGCATTGCAAACAGTGATAATATAGCCATGGGGTGTCCTGTGCTTAGGTGAACTCAGTGGGCTCTGGACTGTAACCTCCAGGCCAAATATTGATGTGCTCCTTTTGCTACTGTGAAAATAAGTGTCTGTGATACATGGCAATGCAAGATGCAGGGCCAGGCCCAAGCTTTAGTAACCTCCTGCAGGCACACCAGCATCTCCTTTGCTCTCTGTGTGAGGCTGCATGGACACTGGGCATACGATGCTCCTGTCACATCCTTCTTCAGTCATCTGAGCTTGGGCTGGAAGGCTTGGGTTCACTCCACATTCAAGTCAGATTTTTTTTAGCTCTGAGGGCAGTTTGTGCTCTATAAAAAGTGTTTCACCCTCTCCCTTCAAGGTGTTCCGAAGGGAGAGTGTCAGGCAGGATGATTTGTGTGATGCTTTTTGGATGCTGCATGTTGGTAGTGTTCTACACTACACAAGTGTCTACACTTGTTTTCTTTGCTGAACAACACAACCCCTGGAGCTCGTTGCTGTGGGTTTATTGGGGCTAAGCATTTTGTATTACACACAAAGAAATTCCTCTCTTCATGGCAGAATTCAAATGAAAAGAAAAAATAAACCCTCACCTATGTGTTCGATGGAGGCTGCTGATCCAGCTGGCTGGTCATCCTGATTTAATTAGTGCTCTGCTTTCACTCATGTTCCGCCTCTTCCTACCTTGAGGTAGGATTTTGTGCTTGCCTTAAAGTCCTATTTGAGTGTTTTCATCTGGATCCATCCCCAGAAACCTTATCCACTCGCTTCCTCCTTTAATGAGAGCATGACTTGCTCTCTATGAGCTGTGAAGCCTCTAAGATGATGTAGAATGATGTTGCAAAGCCCTCTGTCAAAAGCTTTGCCTGGTAGGATGCGTTGAGCTGCTTTTTCAGCGCAAGGTGATGCAGGCATTGCTGTGATTATTGGATAACTCCAAATGCCAGTAAGGGATTGAGATTTTGAGACTGTTAAGGCCTTTTTGCTTTGGATGGGGGAGGTAATAAATCTAACATCTGTAATGTGTTGTGCCTTTCCTATTGAATGACTCATAAAACAATATTTGTGAAAACAGAGGCAATTACTAACTTAGCCTTGATCCTGGAGACGCTTAAAACACATGCTGGACTTGTTCTCGTGAGTAGTCCCGGGAAGTCAGCCAGGGCCTGTACTTTGGGGGTCTTATTGCTGAACTGGTAGATCAGGAAACTGGAAATCAGGACTCTATTCTGAGTTGCTCTGAGGGGTGTCTATTGTCTAGTAGTGAGATGAAGAAAAGGGCATCAGGGAATAAATGAGGTCTGCTCTGGTTTTGACTTGAGAGGAGGGGGGGGAAAAAGAGGTCTGGATCTTTGCCTTAGATTTTCCCATCTGTTCAATAGGGATTAAGATATTTGCCTCCCATCAGGGTGTAAAATCTAATGGATTAGATCGGCTGCTTTTTGATTCCACCTGTTAGGTGCTGTGTTATCAGGCTTGTTAGATGCCGTGTTCTCCAGCAGCCCCTTTCTCTATAATCTTTATCCTCATTGCTTTTTGCAAAGTCAGTCAAACTTTCCTTAGGTCATTTTCTCTTTTCAGACCGGTCTTCCAGTATCCTTCGCCTGGTAATTTGTGCCCATGTCCTTGACATCAGCTTTGGCTTTTCTCCTTTCATTTATCTTCATTTTTGTTTTGCCTTTTCCTGCTACTGTCTCACTATCTTTGTAGATTGCTCTTTAAGGCAGACCTCCTCCTTCTCCAGTTTGAGACCTGGTCATTTCATACATGGGTAACTACAACTTCCTGTCCTCCCCCGTAAAATAAAAGCCATTCCCATTGTTAGAACTTTACTCTGCATCCCTCTGGGTTTGAAAACTGTTCCTGGTTTCATATGACCTTTGTGTAGTTCCTCTTCTACTTCATCATGACCTTTTGCTGCACCCAGACCCGTTCCATACCTCTTCACTGTCATTGTCCATTCCAGCTGTCTTTGAGTTGTTTTTTTTGTTCCCAACTTGTCAAACACTTCAGGGAACTGAGAAAAGATCTCCCAGTCCTTTCTATCAAAATAACCTTTAACATGATAACTTTTGCGAGGAGCCACCCTGCCATCTTGGTGCTGTACTGGTTGACTTCATCCTCCTCCTGCTGTAGTGTGTTAGCTTATGAGTTTGCACAGCAAACCCCCCGGACAGGCAGGGTTTGTGCAGTATAGTGCCGAGCACGCTGAAATTTCTACCAGTGCTTTGCAAATATTTGCAAAGGGTTGCTTTACGTTGAAATCTTGTTGGGAACAGTCTATGGATGTAGAAAGCTTTTAGTACGAGCAGAGAGAGAGACAACTTTCCTACCCAGTAAAACCAGCTGAATATAAAAGCCTTCACACAAATGTGTTAAAAGGTGGCTGTTAGGACCTCTTAAATAAAGCATCCAATATAATTAAAGTGAAGTAGGCTATTAAAAACATACATTCCCATCATGATGAAAGTAGGCTAATACAAACATTGATAAAACCCACACCATTACAAAAGTAGACACAGTTCTACAAACACCTATATAAACCTCCCCATCATAATAAACATGGAGTAGACAGCAAACATTTAACAGAAGCCTTGTTCACCATAATAAAAGCAAATTAGCCAGGCAAATACCACAGGCATCTGTCAGTGGAATCCCTGATCTATTTTGAGTAACTTGGAGCATCTTGGTTCCCACCAGCCATCTTGACGTGCGGCTGCACTGTAAATTGCTTAGGGACAAAGCCAGGCATTTAGCAGTCGTAAAAAGGCAAGGCTGCCTGCTGCTGCTGCTTGAAAGGATTGCTGCTTGGTACGTGTTATTGCAGTGCTCCTGCAGCAGGCCTGCAGACCTGACTCTTGTTTAGCTTGAGGCAAACGTGTCTCAGTTTTTCTGGCACGCCTGTCTGTCTGTCTGCCCTGAATGTTCCCTGCATCGAGAGAGCAAAGATTTGTGCATGTGTAACTGTCCTCTCTGGTTTCCATGGTGTGACAGGAGTGGAGTGACAGACACTGTGATGACTCTGGGGCTGAGGCTGACCTGCCCACCAGCCTGTGACGACTGTTCTGCTGGATGGGGTTGTGCTTCACCTGCTACTTCAAAGTGACAATGGGTCAAAGGCAATTTTCTGATGAGACCAGGAAAAGGACAGGTAAATGGGGGCGAGAGGAGAGCAGCAGATGAACTCTTGGTTCTTCTCTTCTGGTCATTGTACCACTGTTGCTTTCTCTTTAACCCATCATGGAGCTCATGGGGGTAAAGTGCCCCAGGGGTGTCTCATGCAGATGTGCTCACCAAGGCTGGGTCCTTGGCCACTCCCAGATGGATATGACATTCTGTTTCCAAAGCAAGACAAGAACTAACATTTCCCACTCCTATCCTGGAACTTAGGAAACCCTTTATATCCTTAGCAAAGCTGATAGCAAAGTACTCATCAAATTCAGCAGCAATTGACAACTAATCTTTATATTTATTTTCCTCCTGCCTCTGATCCTGGCTGCCCAGCTCTAGCTCCTGTTTGGTTTAGTGGCACAGACACACCGTGTGTGTGTTACCACAGCTAAGCCAGGCAACTGCCCATTGATACAGGAATTGTGGAGCATCTACAGCCTCTTGTTCTATTTGAATAATAACCTACTATATCTGCTTAAGTTGATAAGCTCTTTGTTATTAAAAATGCTGGTGGGAAGACAGGAAAGTGTGGAAGGAGGAAAGGAGAGCGATCATTTGAAGTTAAGATTTAGTGCTTAAGTGGCCTGCTTTCCACTCTGTGCTTTGTCATGAGCTTTCTCAGTGACTCGAGGTTACTCAGTTCACACTTCCACAAGCCTTATTTTCCTGTCTATGAAATGGTTATTAAGATACTTTTCTTACAACGAGTAATTGCCTGGGCTGCTGAGATTCAGTGCTGATAGTGTTTCATGTATGGATTGTCAAGAAAGATCTTAAAGGGACTGGAAGTTGGTTGTTTAGTACGTACAAGTATTTTCCATAGTTTGTTTTGAAGAGGGTTTTGTGGCTGAAAAGCTGATCCTGCTCTATTGGGTGATTATTTTGATCTGCTCTCTTTTCAGCTTACCTTATTGTTAGTAAACAGAAAGTACCAGCTGCTGGTGGTGATCAGTGAGTTACTGCTCTGGGTTATTTTGTTCAAATCCAGCTTTGGAAATACCTCTTTTCTCTATTCCCTAATTGGATATCAGTCAGAAAACAACCCAGTCCTGGGAACATGAGATTTTAATGTGCAATGAATAAGTACCTTGAGACTGAAGCCTGTCACTAGAACTCATCTGGAATTGCTTATCACAGGGTAAATTTACTAGAGGCTGTGGCTAAATACTGGAGTTTAAAAGGTGGCACCTAAAGAAATCCTCTTAATGTCTCAACAAGCTGATTGCTGACAAGTTCTTCGCATTAAGGACTTATGGCAAAGTCCAAACCCTTACTCAGTATGTTAGACAAATAATTATAGAGAATTTTTATCTTGATACTTTGCTCTGAGGTATCCATTCATAAAATATTTACAGTAGTTGTAGAAAATGCAACAACCATTTTTGTTGGGTTTTCTCCTTTTTTCTTCCGTCTCCTTAGAACCATGTTCTTATTACTGTAGAATTCTAAAAATAAAAGAAATCAGGCTTTACATTTTTATCAAAGATGCTTCCATGGTGAAAGCGAATCTTTTAATTCCCTGTAAACTTCTGTCTTTTTTTTTTTTTAATATGCAAAGCCTGGAAATTTCAAGCATTGAAAATTATATAAAAATAACTAATAAATGCAAGAAAATGGGGGGAATCATACCCAAATAACAGCAGTGTTCAGCTGGAGTAGGCTGTATATTTTTGCAGCTAACTCCCACTTTATGTCATTTTCCTAAGTCTCTTGCCCAGAATATTACGAGTGGTTCTAAAGATGTCAGATAGCCATTCAGCATCTATTGGGGCCTACAAACCTCTATGGAAGTCAGAAAGCTTAGCACTTGTATAGTGTTTAATAGCAGTCTATGATGGGAGATTGCCAAATTGGCTAAATTATACTGATTTTGATTCTGAAGTGGGGAAATAACATGGAAAAACTGCATGTGGTTTTTAAGAAGTATATTCAGTAATAATTTAACAGTTTTAACCACATCGTATTTAAAAAATTAATTTATTTTTATGAAACACATTATGCAATGTGATTTATCTTATGAGGAGTTTATTCATTAGAATCAGAACAAGTCAGACCTGACTCATAATACATATTATTTATATGCGTGTGCATGGTTGTCTATTTTTAAGTGGATATTGGTTTTAATATTTTTTAAGAACCTTGTAAAAATTTAAGCCAGAAGCATCAATTCATTTTTTGGATTTAAATTTTTGCCTTTCATTGGTATCTATGTAAACTCTGCAAAACATTTATCAGAAGCCATTATTATTTAAATACAGCTCCATGGCTTGCTGGTATTTTTAAAAGATATGTATATTTTTGTATAATGCCAAGTTTTTTCTTTTGAAAACTAACATTGATGTAAGGTAGTTGGCAGATGCTTGTGGTTCTTTTTAATTGTTTGGAAATTATATTGGGACAAAGCTAGCAAGATATTCTGAAAATTAGTATTTAGGTGAATATAAAAACTTGAATGTGCATTGGGTGCTTCTTGTCAGTCAGTTATTTTGCATAAAAAGTTTAAAGTTCTTTCAGATGGAGATGGGTTGGCTGGAATACTTAAAATGAATGATTTAATTAGTGAACATACTGAACAAACACCCAAATACACGTGTTAGAGAATGGAAACAGTGATTCTCATGATGGATTCTTAGTTTAAGTATGCAAACAATATCGTGTGAAAAAGGAAGAAAAGATTGCTCTTCTACCTATTTGCTTAAACCTTTTCTTTTGGAGCAAATAATTTCCCTGCCTAATTTATCAAGCAAGCACTGTTGGTTTTTAGCCGGAAATCAGAGACTCGACACGGATAATAATGTTGGTTTTAGCAGTACGTATTTTCATAGAATCATGGAGTAATCTATTGCTGGATTTTCAGAACATTAGCTCCTTTGTTCTAGGTGCTTTCTCAGTGGTCCAGGAAAAAGGCAGTTCCTGTCCCTGTTTCTAATTTTATGTGCTATAAGGCTATAAGAAATTTAGAAATTCTTCCGATACTCAGCTTTCATAGGTGCCAAGGAGCAGTTTGGGATGGAGGTACTTTCAGCTGGAGATTGGTAGAAACTTTTATTTGTATTTTTTTGCTGGTAGATGTGGGTCAGGACTTAAAAGAATTAAAGCACTATCATCTAAAAGAAACAGACTATCTCAAATTAATCTTTTGCCTCTGGATTTCTCGTTCCTAGTGGCAGTGGCTATTTCTCTACTCCAGTGTCAGCTTGGTAACGAGGGGGGAGGCACAGCCAGTAGCTTGATTGTTCTGGATGAACTATCAGTGATCCATTGGGAATACTGGTACCTTGACCTCCCTGACCCTCAAAGTGCTGAGTGTGGAAAATGTGAAGTCTCCATGGACCTCAATATGCGCAAGATGTCAGAAAAACGCAGTTCTTGGAAAACTGCACCTTTTTTTAAGGTTGCATCGTTGTGCTAATATTACAAGTTTTCTTTCTTTTTGTTTTCTTTGGTCCCCAAATATGTGTTTTCCCTTTTGTCACCCCTTCAGTAATGTTCACGGTTTTATTGCGTTTAAGGTGTTCGCAGTTGTCCCAAGAGAAGAAAAATGTAATAGAGGATTTTAAACACAGTTACACTGCAAAATCGTATTCTGTTTCTTCTTCTGCCTCCACCATGGAGCTGGAATCTCTTTTAATAATGTCTTCCCCATGTTTAGCCAGAATCTCTGCTGAACTTGAGTAAACTTCCTACAGCTCCTTTTGAACTCATTAAGGGCCAAGCTATATTTCAATTTTGATATTTGGGTGTTTCCTTGGCAACAGTTATTTCATTTGGACACAGAGAAGGTTATGGATCATACACTTGCTTCTCTGAATTCCCAAGTATTGTTCAGTGTAGTAGAGCCCAGCCTGAGACCGTATAATAACAAATCTGATTGCAGACTGGCTGTTTGGGACTGATGTTGCAATTTCACATTCATAAGCATTTCCAGATTTTTTTTGCCAATATCCAGAAATGTGTATGGTGAGAACACAACTTGCAGAAAGTTTAGTCAACAGTTTAAGATTTCAGTTAGCGAGCCAAGATTTTTGCATTCCCCCCACTCCTCTTTGGAGGACAGAAGGGTGTATTCCATTTAAAGTTTATATAGTGTGCCTCTTCAGCACTTGGTTTTGACTTTTTTTTCCCCTAATAGCAATTGACATCTCAGCACACCTGCCCTTTTCTTAGTACACTGCATGTGTATTCTCTCCTGTTTTCAAACACGATGTGGAGTGCTGTGCATGGATTTAGGAGTTGAGAATAAAAGTTCATCTTAGGCTGGCTGGGATAAATTATTTTTTCGTGACATTGGCTTTGGTTTCTGTTTCTGGAAGGAAAAAACCCCAGACTTCTAAGAGGAACTGAGACTGGATAACCCTGAGATAGTAGCACAGTCTAGTCATTGTGCTGTATTCGCTAAATTATTATTAACATGCCCTAATTCTTGATGTGATTTCATTAGTGGATCTCAGAGCATCTTATAGAGGAGGTACAGTAGTTTTTTAATTTGAATGATTTTGACATGGATGATGGTGTTTGTTTTGTTTTTTGTTTGTTTTTTTTTTAAAGATGCTATTCTTAATGAGATGTAATCATTCAGACATGCCAGAAAAATTCTTAATTAACTGAAGAAATCAACAGATGTAACTAAAATAGTTAAAAAAGTAATACACGCACTGTATACATAAATCCTGTTCTTTTACCTCTGAAAGAGGAACAATTCTTACTATGTCTGTCTTACTTTTCGAGTCTGCTACTTGAAAATAAAAATACTAGAAGGATGTCAAATGTGTAACACCTATTTTAAGGTATACAGGAAAGGCAAAGGGCTTCTCTCTTCACCATGGTCACTTTATACCATTCTGAAAGTTTAGATCACAACTGCTTCTGTTTTTCAGCCACTTCAGTACTGTGAAAACAAAATAATGAGGCCCTGACATAAAGAAAAAATTGTCTCATCGTGCTCCATTATAAAAATAACATCATATATATTCCGTATTTTATCAAAGGAATCTTAAAAAAGGTATTTGAATTCTTCATTCCTGCAGACTAAATCCTTATTTACCTGAGAGACCAAACATCTCCATCGGTGGTTTTCTGGTCTTCTAGGTAAATAATGAACCCTTTACAGAACTGCTTAGTTCACACGCTTACCCTGGGTATGGTGGTGGTCCCTGGCGTAAATTACATGTTTTATGAAGCTGGTAAGAATTAAGTACACAAACCAACATTTAAATAATATAAGTGGGGTTATGTGTGTGTGCTTGCACATCCATCTGTGTACAAGTGGGCTTAAGCCTAAAGAAGAAAAGTTCTGACAGGCATTATTTATATCTCATACCATTTTGTCTTTGCCTTTTATTTTTCATAAGAGCCAGAATTTGTTAGTATCAGCCTTAACTTTCAATTTCCTGGGGTTTGTCAGCTTAAGCCAGACACTTAACCTTATTCAAAAACATTTTTCTTTATTTAACCTTTTTTTTCAGGTTTTGTTGAGGCAGAAATGTTATGAAAAATTGAAAAAAAAAAAAAAGACTTGGCTCGAACAATATTGAAGACCAAAGTTATTTTTCAGCTGCTTAAAACAAAGGGAAGTAGAAAAATGCTGAATTTTTACCACTACTCCCTCAGAGAAGAAGGGGAGGTTGGGGAAGGAAAATGGCTTGTCTCTGTTTATGACTTTGGGAACGTAATTCTAAAATCCAGATGTATAATTAAAGTCAGTGACTCAGAAAACTGTAAATATTAGAGCAGATTTCACCACCATGAAGTAAGTGTGTGTATCTGTTGGCTTGTAGAGGTAGTAACAAATAGAGGATGAGGGGGTTTTGGTTCATGAACCTTCAGCAAGTGAGACACACATTAACTTACCAATTGTAGTGAGTGATTTAAAATGCCAACTACCATTCGCCTGCAATAATTTTTCTTGTAAACTGTTCCTTCAGGACTTTCCTAGAATATCATTCAGGGTTCATAAATCAATATCCAGAACCACTAGTGTGTTGCTTGCAGCTTACCCCTGGATGTTCATAGACCTTTTCTGTTGGGAACCCATTCACCGTAGTTTTGTTTTCCCCTCTCTCTTCCTGCCTTGCAAACACCCCAAGTGGATGCAACCGATAGGTCACCGGCTCTAAACCCTCATAGATCGTCATTCTAAGTACAGTTTAGCTGAAGTATTTGAGGAGAGCTTCCTACCAGCTTTCAACAAATACCAGTAAAGCTGTAGAAATGCCCTCAGAGATGCCGTAAGCTGAATCAGTTGTGGGCATGGAGAGGCTTTTGTACCACTCGAGCTTGCTCTTGCTGATGAGGGTGGCTCTCTGTTGGTGAAACAGATGCCCAGTTACGTGTATGCTGGAACTGTTAGTGAGGATTAAAAATGACTCTGAATAAAGAAAGGGAAGGCCAAGCCGCTAGGACAACATGAAATAAGGAAACAGTTCTTGGTTTGGTTGCATTTTGTAAGTGGAGCTCTGTGATATCTAAGAATGCACAAAGAGCCTAGGAGGGGTTTTAAAACCAACTAAATAAGCTGGGTTAGAAAAGCCAAGCCTTTGCCTCTTGCTGCACCTCAGTTTCCCACATCCGGATAAGAGTAATAGCACTTCTCAGCTTAAAATGGAGAAATTAAAAGTTCACTGCAGTTAAATACCAGAGAGAAATGGACAAATAATTTTTATTTGATTTTCAAGAATTAATGGTATTCTTTCCTCAGGGACAGTAACAATGCTCGATTCTGTTGGAAGAGTTGTGTCAGTGGGGACTGTGTTTTCTCCTGGGTTTGCAGGATACATGGCACATCAGGATCCTGGCCTGTGATGAGGGATCTTGGGATCTTTTTTTAAGCCACAAAGTCAGATGGACCAAAGAAAATCCCCCCCGCAACCTTTACCAAGAAGTGCTTCAAAACACACCCTGTTTGAGCACTGTGTCCTCCTACCAGAGGTGTGGAGCTGTGCGAGAACTGACCCGGGAGCAGTTCTGTTTGTTGTGGGCTATTTTATTAGGGAAAGAAAAGCAACTCTCCCAGTTTGCAAGTCTGAGGAGAGCTTAATTAAACTGATTTTCTGTTACTTAAAATACGCCTACACCTGCTTCTGTGGTGCTTTGAGAGGCTCGTGTTCCCAGAAGGCTGGGGCAGATGGGGGGAAACAAGAGGAGAGTCATATTGCAATGTGTTTTTTTCAGCTAGGCTTGTGAGTCTTGGGCTTGTATGTTTGGATTCAAACGTATGCACGGTGGAAAGAAAAATGGAATTTAGGTGGAAAGAAAAATGGAATTTTCCCCTTTAGTGGGGGAAAATTCCCAAGTAGTGGTAAATTCTGCATATGTTTTAAAAATGTAATTTTTTCTTTAAAGTCTTTAGAAATTTTCAAAATAGAGTGTCTAGAATTTGGTTATTCGCAGCTTTTTAAAATAGTCCTGAAACAATTATATTTCCTTTCTATTTCTGCTATTCTGGAGTTTTTATATAGCAAGTTGAGGTTCGGGAAGAAGACAGAACAAGGAATAAAAGAGGAACAAAATACTGTCTTTCTCACTCTTGCCCAAACATGGGAAAAATTTGGGAAAGAGCACTCTTAAAGAAAAGTTTCATCAAGGGTATTCTTTATCTAAGCAAGTAGTTTAAAAATAAATTGTCATCAGCTCTGCTTTTACAAGAAGGCAGCCAGAACCAGCGTGCTTCTGCTTGGTGAGCATTTGAACACACTTCAGGTACAAACTGAAACTGAGAGAAGGCACAAAGCGGGGTTTGATGGGGGCTGTGGAGTGTTTGGAGCAGATTATTGAAGCCACCTGGTGCGATGCTGAGGTATTACACCGATGGGATCCTAATCCTCAGCTTCCAGGTGACCCTCAGGAAAAGATGCTTTTCCAACAGAAATGCTATGCGAGGGCTTGAGGAAAGGATTTCCCATTCCTTGTTTGTGGAGGTAGCTGGGTGGGACAAGGAATAACGTTTTGGTTTCACTCCCCATGATTTTGGTTGACATGGGCAAGGAAAGAAGTTGTGTCAGGAAAAGGATTAGAGCTGCCTGGTTTCCTGCAGGTGAGGACGAACTTGTTTGGGATCAGGTTGGAGGCATGGTTCAACCACAGTGGGCACTGTCCCTTCAGCAAGGGGGTTGGTAATGTGCCGTACCAGTGCCCAGGGAGCAGCTGCATTGACTTTGATGAAGTCCCCTTATCTGGAGCAAGTGGTTGCATTAGCATGCCCAGCAATAAACATTTAATTACTGTAAAAGCTTATTAACGTGAGTAGATCCATTTAAAAGTGGTGGGGACATCCCAAATGCTGGCTTTGTGCAAAATGTTTGCAAGACAGTATCCTAACATTGTTGTACAGCTGATTCCTGTACTGTCTCTTTAAAATGTTGCTGTTTCTTAGGGGGTGGGTGAAAATTTGGGGAAATTTCTTTCTTTTTTTAAAATGACTTTCTGATAGCACACACTGTGGCTTCTCTTCGTCTTCTCACCAGCTGAGCCTCAGCTGCAGATTCCCAGGCTCCTCTTTTCACCTCTGTTCTCAGCAGTGATTTAATAAATATATTTAAAAATCACTTTTTCCTCTCTCCTCCACCCAGCTGCCAATTCCCACCCCCATAATGTGTGTGTGCACACGCATGCATGTGAACTGAATTCACATCTGCAGTCAGTGATAGGTCTGATTTCACCAGAACTCAGTACAATCATGACCCTTTTTTACCAGTTCCTCCTTTTGTTTTTCTTCTTTCTTCTCCCACTGCCTACATCATTTCTGGATCCTGGGGGAAAAGTCCATCTCACATTGTGAATTAAACATACACTGTAGAGCCAGTCCATCAGCTGAGAAGGGCCAGAGCAGGATGGCCAGGTTGCAGTTACCACCAGGCAGTACCCTGAAGCTTTTGGCATCGCCTGTTGGCACCAGGTAGAGCTCCCCAACCAAATCTGCTCAGCACTGCAGTGCAAAGGTTGGTTCTTGTAGCTCAGCATCCAAAAGCAGAACATTTAGTTGCAGTGTGGGTAATGGGATTGTCTGATGTGCTTGGGCAGCTGTTTTCCAGTGCTTGGGTATTTATAGGAATTTTCTGCTTCTGAGATCTCAAATTCAGTTTTCGTTGTCACTGATCTGTTGTGATTCCCATGGACTTGAGCAACATTTACAGCACAGAATCTCCAAGTTGAGTGTTAGAGGGCAGGGCTCTGGGCTCTGCCGTGCGTGTGTGGGATGAGCCCCAGCGCTGGCTCCTCCATCGAGCTCTGTGTGTGCTTGGTGCTGGTGGTAGGGCTGGCAGCTCTGTGTTAGAGCTCCTGCTGAGCCCATCCACACATGCAAAGTGCAAGAGCTGCATGTTGAGGTGCTTTAGAAAATGGACCAAATCAGTAAAAAGGAGAAGAGGGAAAGAGAGGAACGAAGTGACTCCCCGTGCCATCGGGCTGCAATCCACGTGTCTTGAGTCCTGTCCCCAGACTGTTCTGTGTGGAGTTACCTGATCTTTAGTTTAAGCTTCCTTTAGCTTTTCAGATGCAACCAATTTAGATCAAATTAATGTGTAACAAGGAATTAAATAGCAAAGTTCTTGTGTTCATTCATCCCAATGGCTGTAACGACTGTAATAGGAATTCATGCAAAGTAAGGAGCAGTTGGCTGTGAGTAAACTTCAGGCCATGTTCTGGCTCAAGATTCTTTCATTTCATGTACTTCTGAAATGTGCACATCTAAGCTGGTCCTGATGCCTTGTTGATGCAATGGTGGATAGCAAAAGCATTGAGGATCTGAATGTAAGTGAAGTAATGCAAGAGAAGATCTGTCAGCACAGGCTTTAATGTTGCTTAACAAAATATGTTACAGTAAATCTTTATAGGCTGTATAAGTACGTTGAGTTCCAACAAAGTAAACCAAAGTAAACATTTCTCTTATGGGAAATTAAATTCCATGTGGTTAGGGCAGAGCTATGATTAATTCAACGGCAATGAGAATGTAGTGAAGTTATTGACTGTGTCTGAGAAACAATCTAATGTCAGAAAAAAAGACAAAAAGTTTAAACAGCAGAGAGGAGTGGACAGATACAACTGGAGTTCCTGATCTTTAATTATAAATGAAAGCATTGATGCTGTAGGTATTAAAGTCAACGTCAATTATTGATAATGAGCTTGCCACAGTGTTGGAAAGGACCCATCGTGTGCAAGGGAACATGGCAGCTCATGAGGATGGGTGGGTGTGTGCGTGCGTGTGCGTATGCGTGCGTGTGATTTCGTTTACTCCCTTAACCAATATCAACAGGAACAGTGAGCACTTGGAGGGCTCTTGGACTGAAGCCTCAACCGGAGTGCGTGGTTTCATAATGTTCATTTTAACTATAAATGATTTTTAATATTCTACATATGGTTTCATGGTTTTAAGCCTCCTCACTGGGAATGAACAAGGCTGTGGTATTATGATGAATAGTGGATCAAGTCCAGGAACACCCACTTGCTTCCCTACATATCAAACATGTGGCGCTCCCATTAAATATGGGAATCTCTCTGGGGATTAGAGTTGTCCTATCTAATCCAGTCCTATTTTGTTCCCCCGACCCGGATTGAGTAGGATGCATTGTTCCCATACATTCTTCTTTTAATTAAATGCAGTAGATATGTCATGTCAATGAAATATTCCAGGTCTGTTTTTACATCTGTAGCCATTTTCTCCTCCTTTACTTCCATTTGCCTTCTTGGAAAGAAATTCTACATTAAATACAGTCTTGGATTAGTTGATTGGCTGTGTGTACGGTGCCAAAACAGTTCAAATAAAAATCTTAATGTTGTTTTTTATTTTTTTTTTGCCTGTGTAAAACTAGACTGTAATGTCGTGGAGACACTCTTCCCCTGAGAAGTTTCAGACCCACCAGAAAACTCAGCCTCCAAATTACCTGCTGCCTTTTGTGTTTTCGTTAAGTGGATGGCTTTTGCAGCAATCACACCAAGCCATTTTTCTCCTTGTTGCTTCCTTAATCCCTGTAGGTATCAGCATGATGGGCACTGCTCTGGATTGTTTTTTAAATTTGCTGGAATAATTTGGTAACTGATCCAATTGATACAAAGCTTCATCATTATTTAAAATAAAACTCCTCTCTGAATATACGCCAGGCAGATTATCCAGGTTGGAAAACTGATCTCCTTTTAAAAATGCCATGTTCAATTATTATTTTTAAAATGCTGGATTACAGCTATGAATTCTCTGGAGGTTAAACTGGAGCCTTATTATAAGGGGAACTACAAGTAAACATTATTAATTATAAAAAAAAAAAATTGCTTAAATTAGGTTTTTTTCACACCTGCTTCTTTCTTAATTAGCTGGTAGTCCACATATTTCAGTCAGTTGAACTCTTTAGTATTTATTCAAGCATACTTGACATTAACATACTGTTTGATGTTTGATATCCTCAGTTTTTAATTTAACCACATGACAACAAATGGTATTTATGAAATATCAGTGAGCTGGAAAAATATCCTGTGTTGCAGTCATGTGCTGTAGTGAGCTGAAAGCTGTTTCCTTTTGGAGGTTTAAGAAGTGCTTAAATGCACAGGGGGAAATATGTGCCTTGTACTGATACCCCTATTTTTTATCCTTAGCAGGATTTACAGGCCACCAGGGGTGCAAAGCTACCAAGAGAGTAGCAGGCTGCTGGAGGATTTGGGAGGGGGAAGAAACACCAAAATACTTGTTAAATGATGTCATAAGTTAGGGAGTTCTTACAAAATGGAATTTATGCTGACATACGAGTCATCAACAAAATATGTGACATCTATTTGTCTGGGTTTATTAATGTTGTTACACTTACTACTTGGATTATACCTTGCTTCCCCCCTATTATGATCCACAATAATCTATGGATTTTCCATCAAAATTTACCAAACTTGTGTTGCTTGTGTTGCAGTAGTGCTCTGAGACTAAGCTGGGATCAGGTCTGGCTGTGTTGGGTACTGTTCACCATCCTTAGAAGGCAGTTCCTGCCAAAGAGAACTTGCATTCAAAACAGATTGTATAAACACAGGGTGATGAGCACAGAAACCACATCGGCATGTGAACCAACTTCCTTAGGATTTCACAGCAGGGTAGTGGCAGAGTAGGATTAGAACATATTCCCTGAATCCCAGCCTTGGTTATGATAGCATTACTCCATGGATATTTTATTTTATATTTATTGTTTCTTTTTTTTAGTGGGGAAACTGAGGTATGAAGTTGTCACTGGCTCTTTCGAAGCAGCTCTGTGTTGAGGACAAAAACCAGCCCCTGGGCTGGTGTTTGGGTTCAGCGTTAACGTCAGGATGTATCAGCTCACTGTCTCCAAGTGAATAATCTTACGTTTGTAATTACAGAGCTCCATGGCCAAGGATGACTGTTTCTAGAACTGGCTAGCATTAAACTCGCAGAATCCTTGCCAGGATCTTGATACCTGCTGTTTTGGTCTTCATATGTCATCCTGTCCAAGGTTTACAGGGAATGGCTGGTTCTGTGGGTAAAGGCTCTCAGAGAAAGGGTGTGGGAGATCTGAGTCATTTGTTAAATCTGCTACAGATTCTCTTGTGCAAGTCTCGTCTTTCTCACTCTGTTTCCTATCTGACAGCAAAGTTTTCTGGTTTTGGTGTACGAGTGTTACATTAAGCAGAACTAAGTGTTTTCAATAGAGCTATGTTATTAATTGACTTTTCAGCTTGTTGGTTAAAATATTTGAGAGATCCAAAATAAAAAAAATTCAGCAAAATGGAATAGTAAAAATGGGAAATTTCAAGTTGACCTAGACTGGAATTTTTGTGTGATTTTTGAGTTTAAATAGATAGAATCCTCTGATGAGGAAAAACTGGTATAATGCCCTGATTCAGACTAATAGCCCCTTTTTTTTTATGGTTGCTGGTGGTTGTAGTAGACACCAGTTTGCATATGATCTTGGTCACCAGTAACCCCTTGTAACTTCAGTCATGTACACACTTTTGCCGTTACCATCTTGCTGTTGGTACAGTTCCATGGCATTCATTATCTCTGCCTGCTTTCTGTGCTATTCAAATGTTGGCAATCAGCAAAAGGGGGCAAGAAAAGAGTATTTGGGTTTGCACCCCACATCTCAAAGGGTTGTGCGTGCTCCACACAGGGGGAATGTGTCTGCTTCTGGGGTGGGGTTCAGAATCAGGCTGTAGTGTGTAAAAAATGAAGCATGCGTAAAGAAATACTAAGCATGGATTTAGAGAAAATCCCTCATGTTAGTGGAATGTTCTAAACTGAGAAGAATATCTTCATAAAAATAAATGGGAGACAGATGCATGGATTTCAAGTGGCAGGATAAATTCTGAGTGAAGAGAGAGCTCGTTTTTAATGGTCACACATGTTAGCAGGTCAGGATAACACTAGGGAAGTTGAAGCTTTATTCATTCATAGCAAAACTGCATTGTCTTTGCTAGGATCTTAACTTTTGATAGCTACCTGTGTCTTAATTAGCATGGGGTAAGAATGCACTTTGCTGGTTTTGTTGCTTCTCCAAAAAAGCAAGCTGAACTCCCATGTCCTGCAGGAGAAGGAATGGTTTCATCCGAGCCTGTCAAAGCCCGGGAGCTCAGAGCATGTTCATTAGGGCCTTTGCCTTTTGAGTGGGCAATTTTGCTTTTTCTAGTGTGACATTCTTCAGATGGATGGGGCTGAAGGACGATGAGGTCTCTGAGGCATCATTTCCACCTTGTTGGCACTGGTTTATTGGGACTGTGCGGTGTTTGATTCCTGAATATGCCACTTACCTGCTTCAAAAGGTGCAGCCCAGAGGCCCCTGATGTCAGTGGGAGCCTTTCACTCATCTCAGCTGAGTTTGTCTGGAATGTAGAGTTTGAAGCACTAAGCTGTAATATCTTTGACACGCCAATAAGGATGAAGAATCCTGTTTTTAGGAATTTAGGAAAAGCTAGCACTTGCTGTGATGAGCTCCAAATAGAGACAAACACCTATTGAGCTGGCGGAGAGAGTGGCAGGACTGCAGGGCAGATCAACAGAAGAACTGGAAACAGTCCTGTAGGGTCACCAATTTCCCCAAAGGCACATTGCCTTGATATCCTATCTGATGGTCTTGTTCAGAGCTCTAGAAAACAGTTTTCCCCAGTCTTAACCTTGCCCCTTACCTGCTAGGCTGTGTTCCTGCCTGTCTAGCAGCTGAAACTTCACTTTGTTTTCCTCATAATTCGATCTTGACTCTGGCAGGTGGACTTGGACAGATGATTATTGCCTTTGGGTAGGGCATGGGAAAGAGCTGGGAGATGCAGTGTATCAGCCCACAGTGCTGCTACCAAATGTGGAAACAGGACCAAAAATGTGAAGAAGCAGATTGCTTTTATAATCTACTGTTATTGCTTTGAATAGAATAAATAAATAAAAAGAATGTAGCTCAGCAAAGTGTGTGACACATCTGTGCTATAAAACCTTACAAGGAAGCAAACCCCCTTTGAAAGCCTGAGATGTAACACCAGTGCTGCACAAGCCAGGGGCAGGAGAATGTGTTGGAGCACACCTCAGCACCCCTTCCACTCTGTGGGCCTGACACATCTGTCGGGATGTTTTAAACATAGCTTTTGACTGAGTTCTTTCTTATTCTCTCAAAGTGAGTTCAAATGAGAAGCTTAAGGGCAACAGTGGGATCTGGTTTTGCCAGCTGCAAAACGCAGTCAGCTCCCACCAAAGTGTGATACATGGTGCTCCCCCGAGTGTCCTCAGAATTAGGTCCTCTGGTGTCTGAAATGAAGCAGAGGTATTTGAATGGTTAGCTGACACCAAATCTCAGCTCTATAGGAGGAAAGCCCATCTCTACGAAGGGTGAAGGTGGTGAAAGCTGCTAGAGGAGAGAAGTTGAAGCTGTGAATCACACCAGAGGGCACAGAGCAGAAGGCCTTAGTGCTACTGTTACTCATTGTTTGCAGGACTCCTGGAGAGCGGAGGAAGGCATGGGTGCTACAAACAGTGATGCCAGGAATATTTAATTTAAGTTTTAAAAGTTCTTGAATAAAAATATTTATGGAGTGGTCAGCTCCTACATGAGTGGAAAAGAATGCTTAGGGAAAGCTGGAGAAGTTTGTGAGCTTTTGCAGCAGCTGAGATGGGCTACTTTTGAAGTAGGAGTGCAAGAAAATGTGTAGGGATTACTGGAGTAAGCTGACCTAGAGGAAGGAGGGCTTAAGGGGAAGTTGATCTAGAAGAAGTGCCAATGACCATGGAAGAAAGCCACCAAACCCAGTAACCACAAAGGAGAGATGCAGCCCTTTCATCTTGCAGCTTGGGAGCAACACCATTCCACGTGTAACCCCAGTGTTTGTTTAGGGCTGCTTTTGTCTCAGCATCTCAGTCTTTTACCTGATCCTCTGATTATCTGTTGGTTGATGACATCTGCTTAGGCTGAACGAGAGCGCTGAGACTCTGGTTCCTAGTTATTAAAAGTATTTCCTTTATGTGTGAAAAGAGGAGAGATGTTTTGCAAACCCACCAGAATAGTTCTGTGTAATTTAGAACCTGGAATTTCCCTGCACACTTAAGTGAGGACTTTGGTTCTGCTGCAGCTCAGCTTTTGGGTTTCACCTGCATGAAACGTATCTTTTATTGAACCACTAAGAGGATGATTTTTCTTTAAAGACCACAATCCCAATGCCAGTTTATTCCACAGGTAAGAACAGAGCCAGATCAGCAGACCTGTGTAAACAAGCCACCACAGACTTTATTCTTGATTTTCTTTTTTTTCCCTTTTTTTTTTATATATATGAAGAGGCTACTTCAGATTCTGCAGAAGTAATAATAAAACCAGACCTAATGGGTCACCATATGTGGAGAGGAGTTCTCCTGGGTCTTAGGATATACACTTAAAGAGTGAAATAAAGAAAAGGAAAAAAGCAGTAATATTGGCAACTGTTGTTAGGTAGTATAAACAATAGCCAGCCATTGGCTCGGAGCAGAGGATCAAGTTCCAATAGCACTCAATAGGGAGCCTTCCTTAAAAAATTAGAAGAAGCTGGGTTGGAGCTGGTCCATGCTGGGAATGGCAGAAGAAGCAAAAACAAGAGTAAATGAATGGAAATTAAGCAGCAGGAAATGGGGATTTGGCACAAGGTTGGAATTTGAAACTGCAGAGAGGTGTCAGTGATAAAGATTGGATAGAGTTTCTGGCCAAAAACAGAAAGAAAGAATGCAGATGTGTTCATTGAATAAAGTACAGATGTAGAAAGTGGAAGGGGGGGCTGACGGGGAGAGAGGAATAAAGAAAAGGAGGAAAAAAAAAAGAAAAAATTGAAAGGAAATAATGCTGAAAATAGGTGTGTTCATGTTTAATGTTTATTTTGAAACAGTTTTTCTCTGAGTCTGTAGAGACTGGCAGGTCTCGGCTTGGTGCATTTTACAGGGAGTATATTTTTGTATATAACTTGTTGTTGCCCCTCATGTTTTGGGCCCCACTTTCTTCTTGATCATGCAGCATCCAACATCTAGGCTAGAGGTGGGGTAGGGGTTTGCTCATTTATCATCTGACAGCATTTCTTCGGGAAGAAGAGGTGATGTCAGCTCAGGGACTGCAGACTTTATGCTTCTGGACTCCTTATAAAGACTCAAGGGTGTAAAAGCCTTGTTTATGCGTGGGATTTTTTTTTCTTATTATCATTTTCTCAATTGTTTTTGTTCATTTCTACCTCTCTACAGTGGAGTATTTATGCCTAAGTCTAGGCATATGGCTGCACAATCAGCATTTATCGTGTATTATTTAAATAAACCCACACTGTGGCAATTGACAGTGAGTATGTTCTTCCTAATTACAAAGTAGGTTTATTTGCTTAAACTGTTGTGAATATGAACCCATTTTTCCCTGCAGTTGGGCAGGCTAATTACAGTTTTGTTTCCGTTTCTGCAGTTCATCTGATGAGTAATGCTGTTGTATTTTTTCCCTAAAGTCCTTTTATGGCCCACATTACAGTTGTTTCTGAGTACCTCTCTATACATCTGGCCCCAGTGACAGGGGGAAGTCCTGCCACTCCCGTTGTGTTGCTGTACACTGGGTAAAGCCAAGCACTGTGAGCTTTGAGGGCATGTAGCCATTTGTGTCCTATTGATTTGAGCACATAAAATAAGAAGTATGGTCTCAGCGACTTGCCAAATAATCACATAGCCTGTAGCAGGGCTCAGAGTAGTATCTGGGCCTTCTAAATCTACACTAGGACTTCAACTATTGAACCACACTCTTTCAATATTGTGCTGATAGAGCTGTAGCTTAGGGAATAAACAGCCCAGGGATTAAGCATTGTCCTCCTAGCAGTGTAGCTGTGTTCACCCTGGAGATCCTACAGCTTTAATTACTTTTAATTGACATCTTGTGTCTATAAGTTACATGTTTAAACATGTATGTTATAAATGTCATGGTAGGGTTCTGAAGGGCCTGATTGCCCATTGACCCCTGCCTCGGGTGTCAGTTACTGAGTAGGAAAGTTAGCATTTTGTGTCTGCTCTTCAGTTGATATTAATAAATGAAATGTGGTGCTGTGCAAGACCACAGCTCTCTGAAGACAGCAGCAAAAATGAATGTCAGTCTTTGAGTTGTGTTTGACCAAATTACACTGTGGTTTATGGATTCATGGTGTTAGGCCCTCATCTTGTAACTTAATCTGTACTGTGCCCTGTTGACTCTCTTAAGAGCCTGTCCAGGAAAATTGTTTCACTAAACTGGGACCTAATCCAAGGCAGTTGCAAAGAGTGCTACTCACTGGTGTATCGGGTGCTCACACGTGTGAAGGTGGGTGACCCTTTTTGCCTACAAAAAACTTATTTGACTTCTAAATTAATTTTAAAGCTCACAAACAATACTTAATGCATTATTGTGATGCTTGTAACACAGTTGAGGAAAGCAAGACATGCAGAGGTTGAACAACTGTCTTGACAAAGATGGCAATGAGTTCAATGAACAAAACAGGGATTTAATAAGAGAAATACTTACATAGATTTAAATCTGTTCCCTCCCCCCAGCCCTTCTATCAACAACCTTCAAGTTGTAATTCATCAAAATTACACTGATTATTAAAAGAAAAGCTATGAAGAGACATTAAAGCTCTCGTGTCAGGTCTAAAGCCAACTCCTGTATGGCTTTACTAACTGCTGCTGACTGTCCTGCCTCTGGCTGGAATGGTGCCTGATACTGGCTCAGGTCAGAGACATTTGGAACTGACCATTTTAGAATATGGGATAATTAAGATTTGATTTGCTGTGCCAGTCCTTGTGCTTTCTGCTGATCGGTGTTTTGAAGCAACCACTAGACATTTTTCTGATGGAAAAACCCTGGCCATATCTGGTATTTTGTTGGTATTGGGTGAAATCAGTGCAGCCTTCCTAGGTTTTTTTGGACAGACAGTTGAATACCTGTGGCTGGATTGTACTAATGACACTAATGAAAACTGTGGCAGCTGCTGTTAGCCTCAAAAGCTTGGATTGGGTGAACTGAAGCCAAAGTGTGGACAATTTAATTGTTTCCGAGTCTTTACTGGGTGTTTGTGCTTTGTGATACCAGTCTGTGCAAACTGTTCTAATAAATATTTTCAGCTGAGATTTCAAGAGAGCTTAGATCTCATGTAATCATGGCAATTAAGCAGGCTGGTTTTAAAGGAAGTGAGAATGTAAGCAATCTAAAGCAACAATAATAAATCAAATCTTCATTTTAGTTATCAGAAATTAAACATTAGTTATTAACTAAATCACGGTAGGTTTGTTTGCTATTTCATTTCTAATTGTAACAGTTTGGGACTTGGCCATCTGACTCTGGATTTTTTTTTCCCATTAAGACAGAAAATAAGGGATATTTTGATGTCTCAGCATCATTTAATATTTTGCTCTAGTATAAAATGGCTTGATTCCAGATAGTCTTTATTGTCCTCTGAGCTCTAGAAGGAATTTGTAGTGCTTTTTCACAGCTGTTGTTTTGCTCTCATCTATGAGTACTTGTTGCACAGCATTTCCTTTATATTTCAGGATATTTTAAAAAAAATTAATCTAAATACTTGTCTTATATATTATCTACTGTGAATTTTGCCACTCTGCTGTGCCAGAATCATCATTCTGAAACCCTTGAGACCTCTAAAACTAAGAACTGGCAAGTGGGGAAGGCTTCTCCATTCTGCAATAGCAACCCCTTCTCAACCCTTTTAAGATAGTTTTGATACTCAATTAATGGATGTTATGGAATTTGCCATGGGGGTACCCAGTGACTTTTGTGTGCCTAACTCCAGTGCAAGTTTGAGGGCCCTTGGCACATCTCCAGGATCTGGATGCACAGATCTAATTAATTTTTCAGCTATTATTCTGACTGCCCTCCTTGGAGGTGCTACCGAACTTAAGTTGGCAGGATCAGTCTCTGATAATCTAACCCAAACTTCTTAGTGTTAGCACGTTGAAAAATCTCTTCTCCACGTTCTTGTATGTAATAATTTGAAGTAAAGTCTGTAGCCTGCAAAATACTACAGGGTAAATTCCCTGCATTTAGAATGAGAAGTTACATTGATTAGATTCCTTTGCATATGGGGAGTCGTAGGAATGACTGTGTGTTCTCTGCCCTTACTCCCAGATTTTATCGTGTTTCTTAAGAGAATGAGACACACAGGTCATGCCTGGGTTTTGTGGGAACTGAATGCCCAGCACTGGGACTTGAGCAGCTCTGAAGAGCTGGAGTCACCAAACCTGGCCAAGCGAGAAAGGTGCTGCACAGACAGAAGCAGAGGTGGATGTCAGTGCTGAGGATTTCACAGCTGAACTCTGGTAAACTCCTCTGTGAAATCAGTGCTAGGTGGCCTAAATACCAGCTGAGTGCACTCACCCTTTCCTGTGTCAGTTCCTGGGTGATGTTAATAAATAAGGAAATAAACGTGCACAACCAAATGCATTTCTAGGGACACAAATCCTGGTCATTAGAAGGATTTTTATCCCTGCTTTTACAGCAGCATGTGGCCACCTTCCTTTTTGTTTCTCCATTTCTGCTTAATATCTCTTCCCTTCTCCTCCCACCCTTCCCTTTATGGAGTCTTTTAAGTATAGATGCTACTTACATGTCTAAACAGCTGTAAAACTACTGGGGCAAACCCCCTGTAAATGCCAAACAGATGCTGAGTGGCGAGATGCACATCTGGACAGCACTATCACTGCACTGGAGGACTCTTCACCTTCTCCCTTGCTGAGAGGGCTGTATGGAGGAGAACTATGCACCAGGGTTTAGCTCCTTTTGCTACAGCAGGAAAGGTAATGCTGAAACCTTTGACCAGGTAGCCTGGGAAGGGAGTATCGTCATCTTTAGTCTGAGTTTAGGTTGGTTTTGTGGGTTTTTTTTTTGTAAGAGAATAACAGACAAATGTACAAGTACTGTGGGTGATGCAGGGTGACAAACTGGGTCCCATTCTGCCGTTCCTTCCTACTCTACCTTTATCCTACACTGAGGATGCAGACTTGGTTTCACAAACACAGGGCTTTCACAGTCCTTTCACCAGATCCTTTAACTCGCCCTTTTCCACTATTTGTTGCCTTAAACAGGAGTCCCGTGGTCCCTGGGGAAGTGGCAGTGGTGTGAATCTGGCCTCCCTCCTTTAAAAAGGTGTAAAGTACATCTGAGAGCCAGGGGTAGTTTGGTAGCTTGGGAGCTCTGCTGGCATTGTGCATCTTGGAGGTTGTCAACATGCATGGCAGGACTGGGAATGCCTCGCTGCA
Organism: Aegotheles bennettii; assembly: GCA_013398125.1. NCBI lineage: Eukaryota > Metazoa > Chordata > Aves > Caprimulgiformes > Aegothelidae > Aegotheles > Aegotheles bennettii. Next base: position 1,022,961 of record VZRW01005210.1, read on the forward strand.
GCTTTCTGTAACCTACAGGGTGTGCAGCAACAAATACAATTTGCAAACAAATATTGCAGTACTGCAAAAAGCAAGCAGTATGTTGGATATTTATGAAGGTCATCCTATTGCGTCTTATCTGTGAACTGTTTAAAAGTTGACAAGTAAGATGTGGCTCTCTAGCAAAGGGGTTTGTGAAACTTCACTGCCCTGTATGCGCTGGAAGCAGAGAGGATGGCAGCAGGGGGTGGGAATGGGGAATTTCTGACAGAGGTTTGCACGTGGAATCTTCTCTCACAGCCTGGGAAGTACAACCTGTTGATATTTAACAGGGAGCATCTTTATATACCTAGGAACTGCAGATGGTTAGCCATAACTGTGGGTAATGTTACTTCCTTAGCACTCACTGCGTGCCCAGACATCTGGCTGATCGTACTCTGGATTTCAGCTTTCTGTAACACATCTGTGGATTCTTTGTAATCATTTGGCACAGGACTTCTGATTTTGAAGCTAGCCTCTTACTGCTCCTTTTTCATGTGAACTCTCGAGATTCTCTTCTTTGCTCTCTCCCCACCCTTTTCCACAACCTCTTTATTATAGCTAAGGAATGTTTATACAACATAATTTGTTTACTTCAGGTTTTAAAAAAATACAGAGAAAGATTGAGATTTTGATCTGAGCTCTCCCAGATATCTGGGGGCATTGTCATCAAGGAGATTGATTGCTGGCTTGTGTGAAGTTGGAAGTGAGACCAAAAAGGGAGGAGCTCTTGTTACAACACTAACTTGGTCAGTGCCTTTCTATGCATCGTTTTCTGCATTAATAGCATGGGAATTGGGATCTTCTCCCACTAATTTGTGTTCAGAGTCTTTGGGTGTTCAGAATGGTCCATCCCAGGAGCTGGAAAGCACATTATGGCCAGCTAGTATTTCTCACTGACCCAGGCCGGGGGGTTTAAGGTTGTTAGAGAACAACTCTGGTCCTACATCTTGGATTAAAATTTTGGACCAGATGAAAGCACCATAGGAAAAAGCAGTCTTAGAGGATTATGAATGATAAACCCTGTGTAAACACAAGGTAGAGATGTCAAAAGATGTACAATAAATGCTTAAACCCCCTCAAACCCTGATGCTGGGGTTGATGGGATGATCTTGAAGTATGGAGACATCATTTAAAAAAAACCCAGCAAAGCAGAACATAAACACGTGGAAAATAGGACTAGATTTTTTGATTTGCAGAATAAGGAAAAAAAAAGGCAAATTAGCTGATGAGAAGTCTTTAAACAGTGATTACTGATCTGCTCTTGACTGGGGCAGGATTTAGTGGGCAAACTGAAACTTTTAATGGAAGGGCTGACTGACTGCACTGGAAATATCACTATTGCAAAGAACACTTTCCTCAAGGTTTCGCAGGTAGATACATTAAAATATCACTTCACAGTTATTAAAAAAAAAAAAAAAGAAAAAGTAAGATCATGCTACAGGGCCTGAAACCAGAAGCAGAGCATGTTACAGCATGAGAGAGTATCTTCTGTGACCTGAAGTCAATTGCTTTCTCATTGTTCCTATTCCCTCCTTGAAGTAAATATGTTTCTAATGATGTTTCTGTCGGTAATTTGGTGATGGTCAATCACCTTGGGTTTGCTTGTATCAGCTTATGCCTGAACTTAACAACACTGACTTTTTTTTTTGCTGCTTGACAAGTGACCTTGGCTTCAGGAGTCAAGCTGCTCCTGAAGGAGTTCTGAGCTCTTGTGGCTTCACAGGACCTTTTCCTTACAACAGAGATGGTGACAGTCAGAGAGCAGGACTTGAGACCTGGTTTTCTATAAGGTAACCAACAAAATGAGAAAGAAAATCAGTGCCTCCATTTTAGCTTCTACCAACAACCACAACAGGGTCTGGAGGGAAATGTCCTGTTTACCTTGCAGAGGTGCAGAGGGTTGATATTTAGTGGCTGCTTATCAAATGCTTTGAAAGACTGCATGTGAAGACACATTCCTGTTGCTAACATTGTAGAACCACATTTAAGAACAATGTATAGCTTGTAGTATTTAGCACGTGTCACCCCAAAAGTGTTTTGCAAGAGAGACACAAGCCTGTTGAAAGGCGTCCAGCTCGAGGGCGGAGGACAGCAATCAGGCAGGAAGAGCTGTCACAGGGTGTTAATGTGAGGGCAAAAATAAGTCCTCAGGAGAGCACCAAACCCTTCCCACCTCCACGAAAAATCACCCAACGAATACCAATGTTAATGCTGGGCAGACAGAAAATTGCAATGGCTGAACCCTTTGTAGAGCACATGACTGCAGGTCACAGAAAGGGGGCTGAGAATGAAGAGAAGAAACTATTTAAGAATAAAAAGGGAAAGTCTGCACAGTGATTGTGTTCTGCTTAATTTGCCTTTGCTATGCACAGAGTTATCGCTGTGATTCACAAGGTGAGAGGTTCAGCTATGCACAGACTCCATGAAGTTGTCTTTGTCTACATGGCTTGCCCAGTGGTCTAAGCTGAAATGTGAGCTGACCCTGCTGTGATCAGGTGGCCTATTTAGGGGAAGAATCTTTGCTGCACCTCTTCTGGGAGTTCTCCCCTCGGCCATCTCCTTGTTCTTGATGATTCCGTTCTGCCTCTTTATACCCACTGCACCAGGGGTGGTGAAGGTTTGGTTATGTTACCTGTCTAACAGCTGTGCTCTAGGGGAGTAATTCCTGATTCATTCTCTTTCATAGACTGCATCCCTTGCCTGAAGATGGGTCAGACACCTTCTCTTAATCACCCATTTTATGATTAAAAAATCCTTTGCTGACAAAGAAGCAGTGGATCGTCAAGCAGCAGGCTTTTAATTTAGGCTGATTTGTTAACGCTGGATGGTATCTAGATCAGTGACTGAGAGGTTATATCATTGACTGGAATCAGAAATGTTTCCACAGCTGAGATCCTTGCGCTGTTATCCAAGATGTGCAGTTCTGACTGTGACAAAATTGGTCTCAGTTTTAAAAGTGCAGATCTTTGCGTGCATGCTAAGAATGAACTGATGTAGCTTGGGCAGCTGTCAGTCTGAGAGGTCTCTTGTTGAAGGGCAGGGTGTGATGTGCTTCCCATTTCGCTGTGAATCGTTCATTGGTTTGGTGGGTACCTTGTTTCAGGGATGTCCAAGTTTACCTATTTAAATTTATCTGCGAGATTGTTGCCGAGAGGATAAATGGTGTAACACAGTGGGACTCATCTCTGATTAAGGTTCTTGGTGGTTGTATTCCTTTAACAATGAAGGAAGATCAAAATTCACAACCTTGACATTAGGGTGCGTGCAAAAATCTTTGAATCTCAGTGTTTGTGTAAGTTGGGGAGATTGATAGGGTGATGGCTGGAGAAGGAAGATGGTACATTTCCAGACTCAAAAAATAGGACCAGATTTGCTAATAAGGTTGAGAGGACTTCCTGACCTGTGTGGGTGGCTAATGTTGCTGTTTTTGTGTCAAAACTATGTGAAAACTGCAGCTGGGAATAAGGCTGTGTCTGAGCCACAAGGTTTGGATTCGTTTCCAGATTCGCAGTCATGGGCGTTGGGATGTGATATTGCAGTCTGAGCTACTCCTTGGTTCAGGTCCAGTTTAGATTGTTGTGTTTTCTAGCTTGTTTTGTTCCCTTAAATTCACAGCAGAATTTCGTGGAGGTTTGCAACTCTGGGATTCGGAGTCTGTTGTCAGGGAGGGCACAATCAGCAATAACGTAACCGTTCTGATGAGGAGGGGTCTCAGCCTGACAAAAATGCAAAGATATTGTGTGCATGATGAGACAATCATAGGTCATGTGCAAGAATGCTGTAACACTAGGCATGGTGCTTACATTAAATTTGAATAATTGTTTCTTGAATCATATATGCATGATCCTTGCACCTTTCCCAAATTTTAGATTGCAATCCTGGTGACAGGGAGCCTCTGCTGAAGGTGAAGTTCTGTGCAAACAATTATTTCTGTTGGAGTAATGCTTCAGACAGATCTCTGGAAATGTGTGCCTGCAGCAGTGAAGTGGTGTTTTGTTCTTCCCCCAAACCCCAGTTCCATCACACACCCCTTATTTTAGCAGTTTGGCCAAATGTTTAATTACTGCGATTACAAAAGGGCATCCTCCTGCACGTCAGTCACCTTACACTGTGAATGTTTGCACATAACCAAGATCGAGAAGAAAACAAATATCCAAGATGTGCATATGTTCTAATTTCAATGTGAAATAATGATCTTCAAGCCTGTTAATGTGCAGCTGGATTGGTGTAACACTGCTATCAGTGAATGGCTCTGAACTTGCTTACTGAAGTGAGTGTCCTTTTGTTAGCAACATTTAAGATGAGTCCAGAGAGTTTTCTGGAAGAGGACATCCTTTCTATGAAATCTTGTCATCAAGATTCATGAATCTTTTGACACTTCAGTATATACATCTTTTGATTTTGTATCTGTGTGATTTAATTCACTAGAGTAGCTGGAAAAAATATTTATTGCTTCCCTCTTGGAATTCTACTGAGCAAATATCCATAGGATTCTATATGCTAAATTATGATAGAACCATACGGTTTATTCCCAACTGGATATAGGACTTTTGAAAAGGAGGATAGTGGCATAAATTTTTTGAGCATAATCATCATTGTCTATTTACATCAGGTTTCACAAGTATGTATTAGGGAAATGAAGCTGTTAAAAGATTCTTTTTTTCTCTTTTTATTTTTGAAGGGCCACTGTGGGATGTTGCAAGTCAATTTTTGTTTTGAGAGAGATGTTCTGACAGTCAAGCTTGTGAGCAAACACGGAAGAAAAACCTAGAAATGTGTGACTTTTTTCTTGGCTGATATTTGATTCTCTGTTGTATCAAATTGTTTTAATCAGAAGAGACCTCTCTGTGCAACTGCTGAAAAATCTTCTCGGGAAGGCGACACAGTTGCACTCCCACTTCTGTGGCTTTTTCCTCTATTAAAAAACCAGCTGCTGTCATAGGGGCTTCCTTCCTGATTGTTCCTTTCTTTCAGGTGCTTATTTGGTTCTCTTTCTTTTTACCAGACTCATCTGTATCTTTAAAATATTGTACAAGGTTAAGGTATCAGTCATCTATGTGTATTTTAACCCAGGCAGACTTTAACAGATGTGTAGCCATACTGATTTATATTTTTTTTCTTTCTCCTTGATTTCTTTTGACTCTTGGGGGGCAGGGGAATAAGCAGAGAGGAAAGAGAAAAAAATAACATTAACACAAAGGAGCACTTCTTATTAAGAGTATGTGGGTAAAGGCATTGGAAAAATAATACCTCAAGATGCATTGAAACATTTTAGGGAATTAGGGAATTCTGATCTCCTGCAAAAGAAAAAAAAAAAAAAAGAGGAGGGGGGGAGAAAATTAATATTAAAGACAAGCTGTGAGTTTCCATCTGGCCTTGCCGCTTTCGACTAACGCTTCCATGACGGAATTCATCTGTCCATCAACTGTCAAAAAATCTCCTGTCAGTAAATCCCTGGGTACTCTTTCTAGCCCACCCCACTCAAAAATATTCTGAGCCACAAAGTACTCCGAATTCCGAATGGCCCCCTCTCCCCCCTCCTTTCCCAGCTCTGCTCTCGGTGGTACCAAAGTTGTAGGTCCCAGTTTTTTATTTATTTACATCCTCCTCCTTCAAAATGGGGGTTCCAGGAGGAGGGGAGCTCTGGTGGAAAGAGACTGGGGAGCGTTCAATCATCTGGAGATTAAATTCCCACCAAGATCCTCCTAAGTCTTTCTATTACAGCCTGACAGCAGACAGCCCACATCTGTTTTAAAACACTGAGTGGTTGTGAAGTGTGAACTCCCCACTGTTTAATGTAACTACATGACTATTTAATGTACACAGTGGTAGAGCAACTCAGAATGCCAAACTGTTGTGACATGCCTGAAGGACATATATAAACATAATATACAGTGGTTTATTGTGACAAAGTGCATCTATACCACAAATAGAGAGAGATCAGTTGGCTCTGGAGTGGAGTCAAATGGGAGCACAATACTATTTACCAGTCTTTTTTTCATTGCAGACATAAAACAAACATACATGAAACGATGTTCCTTGAAATTGCATCGAGTCCATTTAAATTTCCCAAAGACAGATGATTTTTTGTTAAGCTGAGCATTCATCCCAATGTAGCCTGTGCTGTTAGTGATGCTAGGAGTGGAAGTGAAGGAAGCAGGTAGGGAGTTTCAGGAGTGTGCACTGCGTGCTCGGTTGGTCCGGCTCCCAGCTCGGGGCCGACTGCATTGCTTTGCTCTTTTGTGCCAGCCACAGACCTGGCCCCAAGAATTTCTCATTTCGTGTTCCCAGAGATTAAAAGGGTTACACCCCGCAAAAATTTTTTGTGGGTTCTTTCTCTGAGCTTAATTGATTTGGAGTAGTGATTTTTTTGGTTTTATTTTTGTTCTGACCATGCTGAAAACTAAAACTGCCCTTGAAACAGCTGCCTTTCTATGGTGGGAAGAGGAGTGGGAGAAACATTATATCTTTAAAAGTACATTTTATTTCAGTGTTTTTCCTTCAAAAAAGTGTTAGTTACTTGTGGCTTCTGACACCTCATTAATCAAGTGATCAGAATTCAGTATTTTACAGCAGCAAGACCAATTAACCTTTGCTAGCTACATAGCAGCCAAAAATAATTTCTAATTGTCAAATGGGGAAGAAAACCCCACCCCAAACCCTGAACCTCTGAAGCATATAAAGAGAAAAAAGTGAGATTTCTTTTCTTTTTTTCTTTGCAAGCATTTAAGCAGAGAGAAATGCTAAATTCTGCCTGCGTGCATTTCTGTTTTGGACTTCTGAAAGTAATGAAGAAATTTGGAGAGAAGAAAGCTCCAAGGTTTCACTCGGCACAGTTGCAGGGTGTCAGCCCGTAGCGTGGCTCTAAATCCCCTTGGATGAAAGATCGGGCTTTCCTTCCCTGTAACCTGAGAGTCTGTTTTCTAAAAAATCTCCCTTTCACAGCGAGGATATTAGTAGGAGACAAAAGATGATGTGAAAATCTCAGCTCCAACCATTTCATTTTAGCTAAAACCCTCGACTATCCGACACTCGGTACCGCAACTGGTCTGACGCCTGCGGTGATCCCGGCTGGACCAGAAGTGGCCGATCTTCAGAGCAGGGACAGAGTGAGTTCTGTCAGTGGAGAACCTGCCCTCTGGGCTTTGTTTGCAGCTCCTAACCTGACAATTTTAAATTAAATTATTACTACTTAGGGGTTACTTTTCAGTGAAGACTTAATTGCACTTCGTAAAGCTAATCCATTTTTATTTATGAATTATATTTTATTATTTTGAGGAAAATTGCAATTTTAAAGGCATTCAAAACAGTAAACATTGCTTTGGGTAGCTTTTAATTTTTAGTAGAGATTATTTTAAAATGAGTCTCTTGAATATTATTTGGGGGGAAAGATAGTACAGTAACAAGAAGTTCTTCATAAAGGGGAAAAGTTAACCAAATTGTCCTTGTTTTCTTGTTCTGATTTCTGAAAAGTGTATCAACTTTGTCAGAATTCCATTCTGGGTCTTCAAATACACACAATTAACTAGTTTTGGGGAAGACACCCCAGTATGCAAACTCCTCGTCTACTGTAAAACAACCTCCTGTTTTCTTGTTGATCACTAGTATGAGCTCTTCTGATTTACCTACTACTTTTTGCTTTTACACTCTTTTTTAATTCTCTAATATTTTTTATCATATCAGAAGATCTGCATACAAAGTCACGCTGAGGTTCAAATCCTGTAAAAACTTTGGCATGGGCTTTCAAAAGTCTGCATTATTGCAAGCCTTTAGTTAAGGTTGTGATGAAATTTGCAGTCAAACTGGAGCTCAGTTCCTTCAGCTGAATATTGTCACTCCTGCAGCTCAGCTTGATTTATTTTTTTTCTTTATAGGCTGATAACTTTAATTTTTTTTTATACATTCACTATAAAACAAAATTTGATCTAAGTATTTGTGCAGACTTCTCCTTAGGAAGTATTTCAAATCCTGGGTTTCCTGTGAAGTTTCATCAATCACACTTTTAATTAAAAGAAGGGCATCTCCATCCTCACTTTGGACACCAAGTGCACAATGAAATTGTGGATCAGGGGGGACCTGTGAGGTTGGCTTTTTTGTTGCAATTTTTTTCCTCCCCTCCAGGTTCCCCTGCCTCCCCCTTCCAGGGTTGTTCAATGTATTCCAAGCAGAGGAGGTCAAAAACACTGGTGCATATGCAAGAGCCAAACAAATAGCCTTTCTGATAGGGTTGGGTGACATGTGTCAACCCCTGTCATCCCGGAACAAGAGAGGCAATGTGCCCAGACAAAGGAGAGGGTGGAATCTCAACACACTGGCAAACCCTGACCCACACGCAAGGGCTTTGTGCAGCAGATGCCGCCTCTTATTGTTTCCTGCCTCTCTCCCCACCACCCCTGACAACAGCCACTGCCGCTGGCATTCCACCCTGACATCTGTTCAGCTTTATTGATGCTCTCCTGGAGGAATTCCCAGTGTAAACAGGGAATTCTCTACGGGAACCCCATGTTGTAAAAGGGATGAGCTGCATAATGCAAAGATTTAACCACTATTTAAAGGTGTGACACTTGATTGAAAGTGACTTGATTTTTTTCCCCCCTCCCCTCTCCCCAACCACTCCTAACTGTATTTGGCACAAACTGGCTGGGTTGGACTTTTTTTTTCTTTTTTTTTTTTATTAATTTTGGATAGGATTACTCCTCCTCCCCTTTCTTTTTCCCCTCCTCCCTTCTTTTGTTTTCATGAAACAGAATTGTCAGGATGAATGAAAACTAGGAAATGGAACACACCAGAAATAGAAAATGAAGCAAAAACTTGAAAAAACCTGGGAAGGTGGGAGAGAAAAACCTGGTTTGTGCATAGTGGGGTCCAGTCACTCCTATAAAAGCTGTCAAAGCCCACCTACTCTTAGGTCTGCCAGCAAATATCTTGAAGATCTTTCTATCTCTTGAACCTAGGAAGAACTGACAGGGTTGAAAACTGGGACAGTGCATTCAATGTCTGCAGCAATAGGAAGGAAAATAATGTACTGAGCCATAATATCCTTTTATTTGTGTCCTTTCTCTCTTTAGTATTTTTAAAAAGAAATCCTATCTGCTCCCATTCTGCCTGCTGCTCTGTGTGGGTTTTCCAGCTCCATGAGCGTGCAGATCTGCTCCTGTAGGGAATATTCAGCAAGTTTTGGCACTAAAAGACCTGATCTGAAATCCATAGCAGCTGATGAGAATCAGTCCATTGATTTGAATTGGCTTTGGGATAGGTTATTAGATGCTGAAATGGCCAAAATAGCAAGAGGACTGGGAATTGCTGTGTATTCTTCTCATCTAGGGACCGCTATGAAGAGACCAGAGCTGGCATTATTTTGACTCTCTGATTTGTTTAAATAAATATGTGAAAATAAACGTGGGTACTGGAAATGCAAACAGTAGGCTGTGTGCTGATCAGATCAACCAAAAATATATAGACAAAATCATGCTACAAAGGTCCTGCAGAATTCGAACAGGATCCAAGCTAGTATTATTCTGCTGAAATTGCTCTTTAAAACCATCATGTCTGATGCTGAAGGTACAGCTGAGGTTCTCCCATGTCCACAAACACATGCTTATTTAAATTAACTAAGGATCTGGCCTCTAAACCATCATTCCCTGTTCAAGTTCCGTCTGTGTTCTTTATTTTTTTAAGTAAAACTTTATGCTGGGTATAAATATTTCTATTATTGGATAAGATACAGGTATAAGAACATCACACCAAATAGTGAAGTACAATGAAAGAGACACCAAACCTACAATAAAAATTACACATAAGGAAATAAAATGTCATAAATGTGTAAAAGGAACAAGTGCTACATTGCAGAGAAATCTCTTAAGTCTGCAAATGTGCTACGTTTTTAACTTCAAAACAGTTTGGGGTTAGAGTCTGCTAGGCACAGAGAACACTGTGTAGTCATTGTGGTTCTTGGTGTGATATAATCATCCAGGCTAGGGTTTTTATTAGGTTTATGGTATCGCTGGGATGAATAAAGTAATCTCAAATTCATAGTGAACATGCGTGATCTGGGTTGGTTTAAACGCAATAAAAATTTCTGTGGTAGCTGTGAGGAGGAAAGGTCTTACTGAAACGATAACTTGGAGTTTTATTGGACTGTCTGTAAGACTTCTGAGCCAGTTGAATATTCCTTCTGTAATTCCATCGGATTGGTAAATACCATTAATCCACTGATAGCATCTCATTGCTTAATAAATTTTACAGGATTTTGGAGGAATTTCTTTTAGGAACCTTTGGCTAAATTATATTAGCATCGTTTGGGCTTCCTTCAGAGAAGGGGACCACATATCTAAGCTATTTTAAAAGCAAAAAAATCAAGCAACATCCTCACCCTCAAAGTCAACGGCCAACCGAGCATCTTTTTGTACCAGTGAAGCTGATAGGAAATGAGAGACTTTGGCAACTGGGGAGAGATCATTCTGTGTCAAAACAAGTTGTTAGCATTATGAGAGTTAGAGCTCCCAATAAAGTCAATTGGTAGGATCAGGCCCTCAGAGATTATTTTGAAACTAAACAGAGGATTGTAGGAAAATAAATGAGAGACTCCTAATGAAGTTACAGAGAGGTGGATTTGATGGTATTTGTAGGAGTGTCTCTAATTAGAATGCCTTATTTTTCCCCTCACGTCTGCTTTTTCCCTTGCTCCTAGTAGCTGAAAAATAACGAATACAAATACCGAAGTGTTGATGGATGGCCAAAGTCGTGGCCAAATCCCACTCTGTGCTTCCTGTACAGTTTAAACTAAAACACAAAGAGAAGTTGCTACTCGAATCCTCAACAGCAGTCAATCAAGAACAAATTTACAGTAGAAATCCAGCTTTCCCTAGGAGCAAATCACTTAAAGATTTAAGGAGGTAAACAAATATCTTGCAAGGTTTGTTTGAAGCGTAAAGTGAGCACAGTTTCATTAGAAAATGTCTCTCAATGTGTTCTTAATTGCAGCTTTTCTCCCCTACTGTGTGTATGTTTTGGGAAAAGAGATATTTTCTATAAAGTTAACAAACATTCTGTGTATTTGTGTCAATGTGAGAAGGATGACAGGAATAATGTGTGCATGGATGTGTTTATGCACTTTATACACACATGTGTGGGAATATGTATCTAGTATCTGTATGCATATGTGCACAAATATATTTGTGGCCAGGTCAAATACCAGCTGTTATTATTAAGTTCAGCTTTTATTATCAATTTGTTGATAGATTCAGGCACTATTTAAAAAACCCCAAAAAACCACATCTGAGCTTTTTCCTAATCAGTTCCCTCATTTTGCTAATATTCTAACGACTGTCAATTTACTTCAGTGGTGCCATTTGCAGAATTTTCCAATTAGCAGGAAACCTGTTCCACCTTCTCCCATAATTACAGGGGACTCGCTTCAGATCAGCTGTGGCCAGACAGCACATGATGTACTTGCCAAAATCTGTGCACTCTGGGTTTTTGTGTGTGTGTGGATTTTTTTTTTTAACCTTTGCATGAGCTGGCACAGACTTTACATCTCTGTTGTAGGCAGGGAGCTCCCTCAGTAGTGGCATGTGTCAAAATATCCAAATAATTTCTGATAAACACACCACAGTGAGAACACAAATAGGAGCCTCTCTGTGCTTTGATGGCTCTGGTGTGCGATGGGTGCTCAGTGCCTTGTACTTCTATGAATCTCTGTGTATGGCTATGAAAATCAGGTAAATATTCAGTAACTGCTGTGTCCCAGTCATACTAGATGATTTTATTCAGGCAGCATCCATTTGGTCACTTTTTATCATTTTTATCCTTCAGCATCTGTGTCAAACAGTGCAGCAAGGACAATGTTGTTCTGATACTGCACCAACTGATCAAAAAGCAATCAGCCTCCTTTTTCCAGAGCTGCTTAACCAGCTGATATTACAGCTATAACAATGGAGCAGCAATAACTATTATTGTTACATGAAAAGAAAATATATTTAATAATAAGCTCATTGATTTTTAACAGCATCTCTGTGTTGCCTAATTGATGGGAAGTTGTATGTTTGTGTAGCCAACGGGGGTTATGAATTAAATATGGTCGTCATTCCTTGAGGGATGCATGTCAATGCAAGAAAGATGGAGGATCTACATTTCCCCCAAGCTAAACAATCCCCTTGTAACCGACATAGGGAAGCCTGGAGTCGGAGGAAGGGGGGAAAGGGAATAAAAAGCATCCATCACTGTTTATTAAGTGCTGCTACTTGAAGGTAAAAGGGGTATTGAACTGTTTTTAAATTGGAAGGAATGTAGCAAGACAAAACATTGATGGTAATATTAGGTAGGTGACAAATTTTATTCTTTTGTCCACATTTATTACAGTAGCAATTTGAAGTGATTTATGCCTCTTACTCCTCCAAGCCTCTCTGCATACACACACATGCAGGCACACACACACAAACTCAGTGTCTTTGAGTAATAAAATGAACTCTTCTTGTAACAGCCAGAAAATTGTGGGGTAAAAGTGTCTGGAAATGTTGGACCTTAAATTTAAGACACTGAAGAGGCTGGTAATCAGCACTTGGAAAAAATGAGGCTCATTTGAAGATGTCTCAGGCTGGGCATTCAGTACAGAATCACTGGGTGCTTTTGCAAGCCTTGGCTGGCCAGAGCTTATCTCTGAGGCACACAGGAGGTGTTGGTGGATGCCGAGTACCACAGCAGCTTTTTCTTAGGGGATAACTTAATGCAGGGCAAAGCTTGGGGTGATTGTTATATTTGCAGGATGTATGCACTCACAGATACAAGAACTCACACAACCCCACAGTAGAACTTAAAGTCTTTAATCATCAAAGAATTCCTAGCAACCATCTTTAAGCAAGACTGCTGGAAATTAAGCTGGAGTGAGAGTGTTTGTCAGAGTTGGATTTGTTCTTGTAAACAGCTAGTACAAAAACAATATTAAGTACCACTGGGGATGCTAATTAAATGGGTAGATGCCCATTAAGGCTGTGGCAGGCAGAGTTTGCAGCATTTAGCCCAAAGTTTAGCCCAGGCAGGGAGTTCCCTGCAGGATGCTGTAGGAAAATCACTCTCTCACCTCAAAAAGGAACAAAGTGCTTATGGTGGAAGGGTTCCTTTTCAGAAACCAGGAGAGTTTATTAACAGGAGAGTTATGTTTTTGAATACCAACTCATAGACAGCCTCTCCTTCTACTTAAGATTTCAGCCCAAAACTGTAATGACTGAACATTTACCTGTAAACCAAAAACTTTTGTTGGATCTCGGGAAGGTTTTGGAACCAATTTCCCCTCATTGTTAGATCCTTGGAGACTTGGAAAAGGGACTGTTCTGTCTCCTGCTCTTTTATAACTGCTGGGACAGTGAGGCCCTGATCCCTCTTTAAAGGTTTTGGATAGTCTCTTAGTAAAAATAATTTCTGTCATGAAGAGGGAAGGATGTTCACAAGTCCCCAACTGTTTGCCAGCTCAGTTTGCCAGCCTAACCTCGTACAATAGCATTCACAGTCATGGGGAGCCAAACCAAACCGTGGCAGCAAATGGGAGAGGAAAAGCCCTTTAGAAAAACAATTTCACTTTTTTCAAAGTTTTGTCATTTTCTAAGCTAAAGTAAAACATTGCCAAACATAATAGCTGCACTATTATTTTTACTCAGGTGCTCAGGAATATGAGCTTACTCAACAAGTAAAAAAAAGAGCATGTTTTTTTGATTAGAAAGAAACCCTCTGTTGCGTGTAAAAGACTCTGTCCTCCTGATGTTTTACTTGCTAATAGATAAGTACAAAGTAACTGCATAGGACAGGTTAAGTAGTTTCTAATGACTCTGAGAATTGTAGTATATTTTTTCCTAAGCTGACCTCCAAATTGGTAGTCTAATTAAGCAACAAGAAATTATGTTGGCATTCACTGAATTATTGCAAAAACAGAATTTAGACTGAAACTGTTGACTGATTTTTATTTTATTTTATTTTTTTTTTGGACTGCAGAGAGGGAAAGGGAGTGATCCATTGTTAGAGCAAGTGATTAATCTTCTAAGAATCTCTGTGTCCTGGCAGAGATCAGAGTTTCTGCCTTGACATTCATTGGTTTGATGATTCATTGCGTGTGTGATTAGTAGATTTAAACCTCAAGAGTTTCAAAGCCATGGCACCTCTTCTTAGTGTCTATATTAAGATGTGTGAGTCTAGGTGATCTCTGTAGTGAACACTGATTTTCTAGAAAATGTTTTTCTTCTGGGTCACACATTTTGCTGAAATCAGTGTCTGTGAATTATGTAAAGCCACTTAACCTTAAATTTCTGTATTAAACTGAATTTGTGGCTCTAAGAATTCACATAGCAAATGGAATTATTGAAACAATGATGTGTGGTTTCATATACAAACCCTATAAGAAGTGAATCTGCTGGCAGTCATAGTGGAAACCCAAGTCAGAATGGTTTATCAGATGCTATTCAACTTCACAGCATTCATCAAAGATGTCATTGTACATTTATGCATGAACAAACTTTGCAGAGTTAATTTTCTTTGTTGAGAAAAGTATCTTTGGAAATCTTCTGGTCTTTTATGGAGCACTTTCTTCTCTCCTGCCGGCTTCTTATAAAAGATGGATTTTGGGCCCAGTGGACCATAACTCCTGTAAAATAGCTGTTCCATGGATATTTCAGTAGATATTTCTTAACAGCTCCAAAGGAGCCTTTAACAGGGATTACATCATGATGTGGAGCCTTTAAGATCTTTTTGCATATTGGAGGAAAACACAGTTGTGCCATGGAGGGGGGAGGGAACATACAGTAACTGACTTCCATGGAACAGGTCTTTATCTGGTTCAGATCCTTGCAACTGTAACAGCTTCTGGGTCAGTTTACATGGCTGAGATATGGCTGTAAGTATTTAAAAACTTTTCAGGCTAAATAACTGTAAGAAATCCTAGAAAGCTCAGTGATCACAAGGCTGGCCACCATCCTCAGTTACAGCGGTGTCATTTAAGAAGTGATTGTTAAAAATCAATTTAACAAAGCTACTGCAAAGCTGCACCTAATCTTACTTCCATTTAAGCTGACTTCAGTGAGGTTAAGGTTGATTTTTAGAAGATTTGAATTAAAATGGAACAGGAGCTTAACAATGGAGACAAGAATCAAGGCAGCTGAGGAGTCAAGCTGCAAATTCACAGGGCTTTGAGTAGAGCACAGCTATGCTCAGACTGAAAATTGCACTGTCAGTCTCAAAATCTTAAATCTAAACAACCCTACTCACACTAAAGTTATGCAGCAACTCCAGGATTTCCTTTGGGAGCTTCAGAAGCCACCCTTTCTGCTAAGTGAGCTTAGTGAACAGGTTTACAAAGTGGAGATATGGAAATAATTCCTTCTTTTATTTTTTTTATTTTTTGTGTGCAACTAAATCAAACCACATGAAGAAATAGAAGCTTTTATAATGGAAAAGCTCACAATATACTTTTCATTACGAGTCTGTGCAATCTGTGTTAAACTTTGCTCAGTCTCTTTAAATGTCATGGATGGTCTTGCACTGGTGTGTAATGTTTTTCAACAAGCTCCATGCCTTCATTCCTATAACCTGTCCTGACATTGCAAGGACTGACTCCTTAGTCTAACGTCTCAACATACAAGTTCTTTCTAATGACAATGCTTTTCCCATTAGCCTCCCTTGATGTCTATTTACCATAGCAGCTTTTCAATTATTTAAAATGCAAACATCTGGATTAAATAAATGAAGAAAACACTCGGTAAATGTTGCATGCACTCTAAAAGTTTTTTCTAGAAATTATGACTGCAGGAGAACTTGAGAAGGAAAAAAAATGAAAATTCTCTGCAAACATCAGTGTCTGAGTGCACCAGGAACATGGGCAGGGAGTCCTAAAGTTTGGAAGTGCCAAGAGACCCATTTTAGCAGAGAGCACATTATCATCGTGCATATGGAACGATACCTTATTATTTAAAGCATCAGAACATGAATCTTTTCCAGTCAATAAGCCAACTGTAGGCTAAAAATCCATGCTCTGCAAGGAAGTGTGTATGCCTGCACTTGGAGTATATAAAACAAGTAATATGTGTGCATAAAAATGTTATATGTCTCCAAGAGATAAAGCAGATTGGATTTTCTCCCTGAGAAGTCTTTCAAAGTCAGTTGAGTACAGGGTTTGTATCCAGCTTTAACACTGCCAGACTCTTGAAAGAGTTTCATCTCTGCTTTTGCAATACTTACACATTGAGTTGAATCTGTCTCTACGATCTTCACAAATCAGGGAGGATATTAGAATTTGAAGTGAATGAAGAATACAGATTATTGTTGCTGCATTTGGAAACATCTGGAGCTCTCGCACAAGCTCATTAGTCTCGTCATAAAGCAGAGCACTGCAGAAGTCTTACCTTAATGAGATTAAAAACAAGCACAAACAACTCAGTGTGAATGACCATTCTGGTCGGGTGCAGGAAGCTGCTGGTTGCACAGGGTATTTCTTAATCTTTGGCTGGAGTTGTGTGACCAGAAGCTGGGTGGGGGGATAGAAAGTTTGGTCAATCAAGACCAGGTCTCAGATAGTCCACATTCTGCAGTCTCCTGCCATTCCCCTCAAGGGCACCTGGTCCAAAGCCAGGTCTGTATCTGCCATGCAAAGAGGCCCAGTGATCAGAGAGTTGCTTTTTGCATTTGGTATGTTCTGCAGGCCCCATTGGCTTCCAGGAAGTGGAAGGTCAGGAGCTGAAATCACAGTGTTAACTTAGGATCTCACTGAAGCCCTGGCAGTCTGTTTTGCTTTAGCCAGAGGGTAAGGCTCTGCAGCTCAACACAAAGTTCATGACAACTTTATGAATATCCACAGAGATATGCTGTAGTGATCGAGGGGGAAATCAGAATGACGACCTCCACCACAAAAGCATGGGCGTGGGTGGCTGTGCTTACCAGGTTGGTGTCTTGAAGGAAGCCACTGCTAAAACCGGATCTGAACACATGCACCCAGTCAAGTGAACGGCAGATTGTCTAAAGATTGTCTAAAGTGATGTGGGAATAGGTATTACATAAACACACGAAAATGAAACCAATCTCATGCTTCAGGGTGTAAATTGATCACTGGAAAGGTCAGGAAGCAATTTTCCTCTCCTGTTAACATCACTGCACAGTCAACTTGGGGTGCGTGTGTGTGTGCGCATGTGAAAGGAGATGGATGGAGAGAAGCAATTTCTCCTCTAGCATAAAGTATTTGCCAGAGGCAAAATAATTTGCTGTAGCCATGAGTCTATAGCAAACTGATCACCCAAGTAGCTATAAACATATCGTCTGGATTTCTGGGTGCCCAGTCTAAGAGGTGGCTTTTGGGGTATATTCTATGAAGATCTGGGCTGCTTTGGAACACTGAGACTTGGCACTGTGTGCAGTTGCACCAAGTGGCTCTTGCATGAAACCTGTGCTTTGAGCTGGGGTGTGGGGTGTGGGTGTACAGTCACTGTATGGATCGTGAAGCCAGAGAGATTGCACATCGGTGTTTGGACCCATTGGATTCTGGAGGTGTGTGTCGCAGTACAGTGGTTTTTATGAAGGCCCCCGCACTGACCCCACTGAAAACATCTCATCTTGCTGTATAGCTTCACAAGCATCACAACTTCTTAGGGTAAGGTGGTTGTCCTGAAGAGTCAAAACAGACCAAGTCCCCTAGAGCGTCAACCCCAGCTGAGACACCTGAGTGAAGGGAAGGAGATTTGCCCTTGTTCTGCCCACCATGACCACCCTGTGATATCACTGCAGCCCCACGGTAAGGTCCTGGACAGGCGTATTGACTGGGGGGGTGTTTCTTCAAATTAAACTGCTGTCTTCTTTGAGGCTTACCCAATGCCAATTAACAGAGTTCATACCCTAAAATGCTGCTTCATTTTTGGCCTCTGGCACATATGAGCTACGTCAAAGGGTACTGAAAAGGTTAATTAAATTTGGAGGCTAGTAAGCAGAGATAAATGAAATGTTTGTAGTGAAAGCTGGAGTCACTTTAAATGTATTCATTTATTTACTGCACGCTGGAAATGTTTATATTTATCACACATATAAGATGGTGCATATATGTCTAAAATATGAACTATTTTCCTTTGGAAAATCAGTTGATGCTATAAACATACAAAAAGGTGGGTTTCAGAGTTCAGAATTTTTCTCTTTAAAGAGAAAACAAGCAAAATTGCCCCTCTCTATACAGGTGTATGTGCACACGCACAATCGTTTTTCAGGAGTCAAAACAATAACCAAGTACAAAAGCATAGAATTGGGAAACGGTTGGAAGCCCTGGACATCAGAAATCTTCTGAAAAATTTGAATGCTGACATTTGGTTTTGGCCTTATGCTGTAACTGCAAAATGTCTTATTCTGACAAAACAAGAACAGCTTTACAGAATTTCAGTGACTCGCTCCTGTACCCGGCGCTGTGGCTCTGGAGATACGGATTCTATTTCTGCCTCAGCCATGTGACCTATATATCTTTGGGCCAATTCATCCCTGGTTTAAAATGAGGTACAGGCAGAAATGAGGAGTGAAAAATACAGACCCAGTCCTGTATTATTTTTTTTTTTAATTCATTGCATTTTTTCTGTCTTCTGAGCTGGGGCATGGGGAGATAAGAAATGGAGATGTATGAGACAGAAAGATGATTTCTTTTTATGTTACTCATTTTGTTCCTCTTTAGCTTCCCTTGTTGTCTGGTGATGTGTTCAGTGAATTGTTAGAGGAGCTATTGCATGTTTGGAGTCCTGTGGTCCCGTGATAGTCTGCCACAACAAATAGGTCTCGTGGTGTTGCTGTGCTTTGTGAGTGGTCGGGATTCCAAGCGTGCAATTCTTCTGTGTTTTTAATTTCAAGATGGTATTTCCTCTCCTTGCAGAAGCCAGGTCAGTTTAAATGGTAGATTTATCTGGAGAAGGACACTTGTCCAAATTAATAAAAACACAACAGAGACTTCAGGCAGAAGTGCCTGCTAAGTATGTGAACATGCCATTTGTAGTAGACAAGCCCCACTTGAAGGCTTTAAGTGGTTCAGCAATCTCCTAGTATAGAATTCACTTTTTTCTTCTTGCTTCCTTTGTTTGGGTTAAATCATGAGGTCTTGTTCCAGATTTTGCTTACTCACAACTGAAGCAAACACCCGGTGGTGTTGGTGAGTGCTGTATCTGAGAAAGATTGAAATGAAGACTAAACAAGGGTGTTAGCAATAGAGCTGAAATACCCATCCAAAACTACATAAATAAACACAGCAATTAGCAAGTGAGATTACAGACAACGTGTGTACATGTTTATAAATATAATATATGGTTGTTTGCATTCTTTGCAAAATACCCTGTGATATTTTGGGATACTCTTTCCCTCTTTCTCTCCATGATTAAATTGCTGGGTGAGATCTTAGGACCTGGCTGTTTCGTGCACAAGGGTTGCTTTGTGCATCAGGAGTCGACTCCGTAGTCTGTGGCCTCTAACACTGTGCATTTTCAAAACCAGATTTGCATGTTTCTCTGAGTCCCAGCTCTTCAACATTAAAGCAAGACCCTTCGTTTTAATCATTAGAGAATGAATCCAGTGCTAATAGCACTTAATTGTTTCACTAGAATGATCTCCGTTGGTTTTGGCAGCTGAAATGAAAACAATTCCAAATACCATCAAAGGAGCTTACCCACACACAGCATGTACAGGGCGAGTGTTTTGATATACAACGGTGTGTTAATATCGTAACATCTCCTAATGCTACACACGGGTCTGTAATCCTTTTCTGTCTCAGCCTATGATCTTGGAAGGTCCAATGGGTAAAAGCAAAAGGAATAATATAGACACAGAAAATCTTGGTCCTTGCCCCTGAAAATAAGGTGCTGATGGTCTTTTTGCTTCAACCACATCCTTATATTAATCTTGACTTTCTTGAAGCTTGCCCGCTAGTTTAAATTTGTATGCGACATCAAACATACCTTTTCACATATGTTCTTTCCAGATTTTTTTTAACAGTTACTTAGCAGTTTATAGAAGGAAGTGAATGATCTCATCAAGCTGCTTAGAAATTAAAAAAAAATCTGTGCTTATTAATTATGCAGGATTAGTCTAATTATAATTCAGCAAATTAATTAGCGACAGAAGGTGTTCTGAAACATTGGAGTACATTTGCATGTTAAATGGAGAGGCTAGTCTGTAATATATGTAAATTTATGCATGGCTTCATAGTTTAATTTAAAAATTTGCAGCTGCATATGGTATGGGAGCAGGTGAAAAGTCAGTTTTAGTTTAATGATGCTAACAAACATTGGATGCTGTCCTGTCTTAGGGAAGGAATGCACTGAATGCACCCCTATCTGCCAATCTATAAATCTGTCATAGGAATATAATGTTACACCAATGTTCAGATTCAAGGTCATCTGTGACTAGACCCAGAAGTACAATAGGTGCAAATCTACCAAGTGAACAGACCTCAGAAGAGGGAGGAGGCAAACTGTAGGGACCCAAGTTGCTGGGATGTAAATTTGTCTCTTTAGCAAATGAATGTGTGTTTATTGTATACAAAACCAGTTTAGGGCCAGGCAATACTCTTGCCCTCGTAAATGAGTGAGAGCTTTCAGCTGAGTGATATCCACTCTGGCAGGTGTAAAATAGGTGCCTAACCTTGGTTCCGTCTCTAACATTCATCAGGGCAACTTTCTGATCTCTTGGAGTCACCGGAAAGTTATTACCAAGTCCTGCATTAACTGCAGCGCAGAGAGTTTTTATGTGCTGGCCTCTGCCATCTGGCAGGAATAGTAAAAACCAGCAGACCCAGCAGCAGCAAAAGGGCCATTGGTGTAATTGGTGTTCACTGCTCAGCCTAGCATGGCTCAACAGACAGAGAGATTCTGAGAGCAATAGGGTAAGAGGATAGAAGAGTCAGAAGGTACAGGGATCATTGGTTTCTCTGGATGTGGAAAAAAAGAGTGGGGATCAGATTCTATGCTCATTTAACACCTGTGTAAGTCTTTCCTGGGCTCTGTAGGGTTTGTGATGTAGATCTGGAGTTAAATTTGCACCAGTGTAAAGCTCTAAGGACAGAGTGATACCAAAGAATGAGCAGATGACCCAGTGCTGCGGAGCATCCTCAGGTGTGCGGTTGGGTGACACAGCCCAGCACCACACGGTGTGTTACTGCTGAGGCTGGCAGAAGTGTAACACAGAGTTTGGCCGTGTTTTCAAAATCCTGCTGGGTGTTATGTTCTGAAGCAATGAGCTTTATGAAATTTTTGTCATATTGAAAAGAACCAGTAAAAGCACAAACGTGGCTGGCCA
This sequence comes from Aegotheles bennettii, assembly GCA_013398125.1. Classification (NCBI taxonomy): domain Eukaryota; kingdom Metazoa; phylum Chordata; class Aves; order Caprimulgiformes; family Aegothelidae; genus Aegotheles; species Aegotheles bennettii. The sequence continues at coordinate 1,044,264 of VZRW01005210.1, forward strand.
GGAGTGGTGTGTGGTTCTTGGCTGGAGGAGCAACTTTTGAGCTATGCTATGGGATGAGTCACTTAATTTCTAGGTGTCTTGACTTTCCCCATCAGTGAGGTATGTATAAAGCCTTTCTTCCCTCCTGTCCTTTGTGTATCTTTTCTCCAATAACAATTTCACAACGTGCCTGTGCAATGCTTAGCACAGTTGGAGCCCATAGATACTGTAATAAACCAGGGAATATTATCTGAACGTTCCTTTCAACAGCCCGGCAGCCCAATCCTCTACTCTATTACCTCCCTGCCTATTGACTTTTGATTATGCTATGGCATTTGGTCCGGTGCCAAATGGCATGAATAATATGGATCTTACAGTATAAATAAGCTTTTAGCCATTGTCTTGTAAGTTACTGGAAAGTTTTGGTGTGGGGGGAAGGAGGAAAACCCAAAGGAAAAGGGAAACTGCTCAGATTGCAAAGAGTCCTCCAAAGACTTTTTGGAGAACAATTGCAATTACAAACACGCTGTTAGTGTTGTGTTTCATTTTCAATTCGAACCCATAGAGTTCAATTATTATTTTCATTAATGGTGTCAGGTTTTCATCAGAGTGCACAAACAAGGCGGTTTTCCTTGGAGATTTTTTTTTCCTAGCAAATGTGGCCATGCCAAATAACTACATTCAGCACCGAGAAATGACTGTCTGTGTAACCGGCAGCACTCGCCCCCCAACCCTTGTTTCTTGAAAATGGGATCACTTTGCAAGGCAGAATAAGCATTTACCAAATGAGTGTGAATTGCAGTCGTGGGGGTGTGTGCCTGCTGCTGCTCAGGAGTGGAACCGAGTCTACTTTAGAGACAGAAATTGTGCAGAAGGTGGGAAATGTATAGAATATAAATATCAAATTTATGGACATGTTTTGGATTTGGGTGACACATCGCAGGTTTGCATTCAGTTACTATTAGTTTGGAAACTAAGCTCTTAAAAATAAGCAGAGAGAAATAGAAATGTGATGTTCTGGGCTGCAGAGATGAAATATTTGAGAGAAATTCTTCTTTGGTTAAGGCATGAGACTGGGAGTCGGACATGAATTCAGGTCCAGCCGTTGCTGTGGTGAAAGTGCAATGTTCTTTCTTGATCCATCCAATGTACAGAATACCAGCACTTTCCTCCTGTGTCTTCTTTAATCCATTGCACAGAGGTTACTTACCCAAGTGTGATTAGGACCTCTTGGCATGACAAGCAAATCATAATCAGAAGAGGTTTTAAGATGGGTACTGCCATCCTGTTATTTTAAGGTAGTCTGCTCTGTTGGCCTGCCTTAGCTGAACCATTCACCTTTTTCTGTTCCTCCAGCATTAGCTTTCCTGAACTTGGTGGTACAAGAGACTGTTCAATCAGACACTTACTGGTAAGAGCCTTCTGCCTTGCCATGGTGTTTATAAGTGGCTTTTCAGGTCTGAATAGTAGGCACAGAAAAAGAGGCCCTAATCAATGGTCCCACATCAAAATTTAACGTCTAAATTGGAATGCTTGACCAAGTGTGGGAGAAAGACAACAGGATGTCAAACAGTAGATGTTGGTAAACGACATTGGACTCTTAGCCTTGGAAAACTGAGTTGTTTTGATACTTAAAATTATCTGATGTTTCCAGTTTCTTTGAGGGATACAATGCCTTGTGGCATTTTAAAGTTCTTTTTGAGTTTTCCTCCTTTTTTAAAAATTAAAGCACTGATTCCACCTGTTCTCTATTACACTTATCTGATCTGCATGTCCTCATATGCTTTGCATTGAGAGCATCTTGGAGTGAGCATGCTGCTATCGATTGATTAAATATTAATTTAATAATAAAGATGGGCCTAAACAGAAAACTTCTGATCTGGGCTTTCCTCAGTGCAAAGGATCTTTGTGTCCTGTAGATTTTGGTCCAAACCACCTTGATTTAATAATACAAGTGCAAATACACAAACACCTCACATCTTGAAGCCAGCTTCACTTTTGCTGTTACAATTCTGCTAACATCAGTGCAGTTACTCTCGAACTGTACTCTCTAGACCTCTGCAGAGGCAGACTTTACCTTGGCAAGGATGTATTTCAAAGCTGGAAAAGAAATGTAGAGCACAGGATTCTTGTAGAAGGGGTCAGGATGAGGGCCTTGAAGCTGAGGGACAATCGAAGAGGTGAGATGAGGAGAAAAAATGTAATGGTGATGCAAAGGGTTGTAAGTGGCAGAAAGTATAGGTGGAAGTGTAAAAATAAGGATTTTGGACATTTATGAGGAACTGACCTCAAAGGATCACTCACTGCATCTCCCTTGGGTTGGCACACACCTACCTCATCTCTCCAAGGAGTTCTCTTGCACAGTTGGGTTGTCCTCTGCACGTGGAAGTGTGAAGCTGGAGAAAATTCTAAGCAGATTTGTGGTAACTGAAGAAATCAGCTTGAATTAAGGCAAGAGGGTAAAGATGCGTTCCTCGGTTTTCCCATTAGGAAATGAAGATGTTGTGGGGGCAGGAGTAGCAGGCGTAGTGTTCATTTGTGGTTCTTTGTTGCGACTGGAGTCTTTCTATTAAAAAACAAGTGACAAATGAAGAGCCAACTCCTCCTGGCCTCAGCTTGGGACCTCGTATCATCTGACTCCTGCTCCCTTTCCTCACAGTAAGTCTCTGATAAACTCAGAAAAGTCTTCTGACCTACATATGTTGGCTTTCACATTTGTTAAACTGGGTTCACACTTTATGCACAGGAGTTTTGTGAAGATTAATTAGCTGCTGTTTGTGGAGTATCATATAAATACTCTGGATTATCGTAATAACCTCACTCATTCCTCACACAGTATAAGGTGTATGTTCATTTAGGATGCCTTTGTGCAATGCCTGATCCCACACTGACTATAACTGCTGGAAAAGAGTAGGAAATTTTCTCATCAGCTCCCTAATAATACACACTGACATAATAGAATGAAATTACTCCAGAGATAAATATTCAGATTATAAAGAAGACTTCTACTGTGATATTCATTAAAATCAAGATGACGATATCAAATAACTGCAATTAATTGATTTTAAATACTGACCTTCAAATCTGTGTGCGAGATCTGACCTAGTCCCTTTGAAAGGAAGAAATTTGAAGTTCAGCCTTCTACTTTGTTGTGCTGTGGCATCGGGTAGGGTTACTTGTCACACTTATCTCAGAGTTTGCAATGCCAAGACACACATGAGTGAGTCCAGGGGAGGATGGGAGACCCCAATCTCAGAATTTCCTACCTCTGATGGAGTTTTGGAGTCAGTTCCTCACTGTAATGATAATTCATAGTGTATTTAATCTTAATATTGTTTAACTGAAGCAAAGATATTACTAATAGCTTCTAGTCTTTTCTTTGTTCACTTTGTGACTTCTTGGAAGCACTAATTATTTAAGGAGAATGCCACCATATCTTTATATTCTCCTTAGATGGCAGCATCATAGGATTTGCTGACAAACATAATCATAGTGGATGGTAGGCATTTCTCGTGCCAAAAAGTGACTGAGGGCATGAATCCAAATTCTACAGCAACCCAAACAAGACAGGATTATCCCAGTATTTGCTTTACAAGGGATATTTTTGAAGTGTATCCAGAGGCTGCTCACAAGGTAAAAACAATGTTGTATCTCTTGATTCTGTACCTGTATTTTAAGAAAGCTCAACAGGTGTATAGGAGGATTAGTTAAGATGTAGAACCAGGAGTCAGGAGATCTGAGTTGTAGTCCCAGCTCTGCGCCAGACCTGTGATGTGATGGGGAGCAATTCCCTCTCAGTTTGCAGGCCCTGGCATCTTTGCCTGTGGAATGGTGAGTTACACCACCTGCTGCAGAGGGGTTTTGTGAGGCAGAGTTAATTGCAGTTTAAGTCCCATAGAATGGTGCTGTAAAAGCACAAAGCATATTATCTGTTTCTGTGGTTCCATGTGGTGAGACTGTTCAGTCCCAGGTCTTGTGGCAGGGTTTTAAAATACATTAATGGATTTCTTTAAAAAAAAAAATCCTACACCTTCTGTTGCACGTGGGACTGCTCTTCAGAGCTTTTGTCTAGTCCTGTCGAAGTCACAAGAAAGATGTTTTTTTTGACTCCAACAGGATTTGATTAAGGTTCTCCTCAATCATCCGAGATGGAGGATAAACCTTCTCAAAGGTGTGGAACATGCTTTCTCATTCTAGCAACGTTTTTAAGTTGCCTCAGGTAGGTACAGAACCCAATAGCATAGGCTTACATAGACAAGGTGGGAGTGTGGATCAGCAGTTGCTTTGGAAAGAGCTTGAGAGATGCAAGCCCTTACCCTTTCTCCCTGCTCACTGACAGCCCTCGGCAGGGGTTTCTGCCGCACCTCTCCACTGCGTTACGGGTTGGGTGAGCCCTCTGCTCTGCTTTCCTGCAAAGTCGGGTAGGATTGCTCATGGGATTGCTGAAAAACAGTTGAGATAACACAGCTGTCTTTGTAGTGAAGTGGAAAAGGGGCACTTAAATGATTCATCAGCCTAACTCCTCAGCGTGATGGTGACTCCCAGTAGGAGGAGCAGTGACTTTTAAAATAGCTCCCCCTAAATCCTATAAGAGGGAGGTGTGTTTAAGGTGGCATTTTGGAGACCTTTGCAAGTCTTCTGTAGATAGAAGGGTCGACTGTATGAGAGAGACAACAGGAACAAAAGGATGAGTCCATAGTTTTATCTTAATGTTATGTCTGTGCACTAAGTTAGTCAGGTTTTCTATAGCAATGCCAGGATTTTAGCAGTAGTCATTCAGAAGTGTTTAGCTTTCCCCCAGTGCCCTGAGATGTTGATCTATGAGATGACTGGGCCGTGCTCTCTGCTTGGCTGGAATCGGAGTCATCTGCTAAACTCATAGCTAATGCTGTCCTTAGGAGGGAACAAAGACCAGCTAAAAACCATGAAAATGAGTTAATTTTTTTTTAAATTCTGGGGTTTATTTTTTATGTATGTATAGGTTAAGGCCAAAAACTGGCTAAAGGTTCTCGTTTAAAAAAATTAATAAAGCCTTCCTGTAATTCTCCTGTTGCCCCTAAATCAGCTTCATTTAGTGCTAAACCTTCCCTCCTCTTTGCTCCCCCCAAGTCATTTTTATTCTAATGCTGCAATAAATATTAATGCCTTTCCCAGATGCAACCACTTAAAATATATATGTATATATAGTGACCTACCAAATACTTCATGCAGATGCCCAGTTGCAGCTAAAATTTGTCTGGAGAGACTCTGAAAGAAGAAAAAAAAATGATGTGGTTCAACTAGAGGAAAGATAAAAATTCTTGTGTGTGTGCTTCTAAATAAATGTGAATCGTGGGTGACAGGAAGGAAAACTGTCTCCGTGCAGCATATCCAGTGAGCTCCAAAGAAACTACAAATGCCCTAGCACAGGGTGTGTATGGATGCTGCCACAGTGCTTAAGTACTAAAACCCTGGGCCAGCACTTTCCAAAGTGAGACAAGGAATTACTGATGCCTGATTTGTGATATCTTCGAAGTTGTACAATTTTCAGCAGCTCTGGTGCTCAGCGATTCCAGAAAGTCACCTTTAAGTTGTCTCAAGTGGGATTCCCAGAATTGCTGTTGGTGAAATATCCTGGCTGAATACCCTAAAGCTCGGTGCCTTCGCATGCTGAGTGGTGTTTATTGCAAAGCAGTCGGTGAGGGATGAGGATGCTCTGTGTCTGGTAGGAGACAGACGGCTCGGAGAGAAAGGAGAGTTTTGTTTCCTGTGTATTTTTTGTGGACAATACATCTGTTGGTATGAATCAGCACAGATCTGATTGAACTCCAAGTTAATTTTCACATATGTTGCTGATTTGTATTTGCTGGGGATCCGAACCCCAAATTTCTGGAGACATTTAGGAGAAAATATTAATGTAGTTAACTGCCATGCAGTGTTGCAGAGTTCAGTCATGGATACTGTTAAACGCACATTTGGAAGTTTTATCTTGCTGTATCTGCCTTTTTGGGTTTGTGTAATGCATTACTGCAGTATCTCAGCTCTTCCCAAAGTCAGGGAGTTCTCTTACACCTCTCTTTGCTCCGATATTCTTAATTCTTCAGTTTGTGTTGAACATTTTTCCTGCCTAGATGAAAAGGAACTCAAGCATTTTAAAAATTTGTAAAGGAAACTGAACATTTTCCCAATTAATTTGATCTTTTATTTTTCCTTGAAAGTAACAACCTGCAGATTTTTGATTGCAGTTATCCTCCAAAATAATCACTTAGCCAGCAGCTCATTGTGAAGTTCTTGCTTTGGTTTCATTATGTAGTTTGGTTCTGTTCTGCAGTTTTTCCTTCCATAGGTAAATCTCAGTAACATAAGCTGCCTATGGATCTGCAAATATTATTTTGTATCTGTAAGAAGAGGGCAGGAGAAAAAGGAGTGATTGTGAGTAACATTTCTGGCTCAAATTCTCCGGTGAATCTCTGAGTATGTCGGCACGCATAGCATTTTTCCTTCTGAAAACATTCTTACAGATAAAATCTTGCTTACCAAATCATTCAAATAAAAGGTCACAGGTTTTAGCATGAGGAGTCAATAAGACTTATTTGTTAGAATAAATTCACTCAGTGCTGTTCCTGAGGCAGAAAGCTGTGTAGGATTTTTTGTTCTGAATACAAGGAGGTGACCAGGGCTCTGTTCACAGAAGTTGCCCTCTGACAATCGAGCACCGACCTGTCTCTCCCCCTGCACCTGAATGCCAACGTGAAGAGAGACCGCGGGGGGATGCTGTGCTCTCACCCTCATCTGTGCCCCGGGAACAGCCAGGGAGCTCTTTAAGTCAGAAATGAGAAGAAGGAAGGATGGAGATAAAAATAACAGTCTGCAAAATGCAGACAGAGAGAAAAGAAATATTGTAGATATTTTTAAAATGTTTGTGAAGGATTTAAGGAAAAGCAGAACATTTTAATTTAAAGAGCTCACTGGAATGATGTATTTTGTGACAGTCATTCATATGATGTTTTCTGGGTCTTTTTGTGGGTTCAATTGTCGTGAGGTTTCCGAAGGGTTTTGTTTGTTCAAGCAACACATAAATGGATCAGATCCTTCGATATTTCTTTGTATGTTTGGGGCATATGGAAGGGAAATGCCGCCATGTAAGCAGTGCAAAGAAAGTAGCAAATAACAAGGGAGAGTGGATTTCTGCTTTATTGTCTTGTGTTAGGACTATTTCGGTTGTTGTTGTTGGTAAACCCTAGGAAATATACATCTTTCTCCTTTAAAGTTCTAATTCAAGGCATGAATGTGTGAGTTCTGAAGGGACTTAGGGACTGCGGTAAAAAATCGTTGTCATAGTAACAGAAAGGGAAATAGGCCTGGCTCACCTGGGACTTTAACTTACTGCAAAAGCGGGTTTTTTTTTTTTAAGGAAAGCACTCAGCGAGAGAAATAAATAAATAAATTGTTCTTTGTATTCTAAATCAATTATTCAACTATTTATTTTTCCTTATATCCAAATCTTTTTCCTTCTAAATCGATCTTAAACTCTTGGATTCTGTTTTGATTTTAATTGTCGCAGTTCAACCCATTTTGTCCGACAAATGGAAAGGAAAAGAACCACAGAAAATATTTTCACTTGTGATAGACGATGCCAAAAAAATCTCTTGCCTGTTATGTCTGAATTTTGAAGACATGCTTGTTTTGCTTTTAATCCAACAATTATAATTTTTCATGTAGTTTCTTTACCTCCGAAATCACAAATTTAAAAAGATGAATCAGATAACAAAGGGATCAATCCTCTCCTCCCTGGATTTGACACACAATTTTGTGGAGAAGCTTACAGAGAAACACCTGCCTAATATTTCTGAAGTGTAAAATACAAGTGCTCTCGTGCATAGTGTTGGGTAAGCCAGCCAAGCATGCTGGAGGTTCAACTTGTGTACATGACAAGCTAAACTCTGCAGAATAATCACACGTAAAGATAGGCATATGTGACAGGGCAAAAATAATTGGCACGAGAACTTTGTACCATGTTAATAGGTTTATCTGCTCGGACAGCATGAGCTGTCATGTATTACTTCAGGTTGTGTTTTTGTTATCTTCTCTCAAAATCAGATTAAAATCGGGACTCTCGGGTGCTTCTCTGCTCAGTTACTGAAATCTTAATAACTAAAAACATCGTAATGATGAAATCTCATCAGCTTCTTCTGGGAACTCTGTTTGTCTCTGTGTTTGTCTCTGTGTTTTTTAATACATTCTGAGTAGTTTCACGGCTCCTCTGCTCCAGAGTTGCCCTGTCAGTTTTTGTAGTTTTTACAATAACATTACCCTTCCACATTGTTTCATGGAAAATCCCTTCAGACAGTGAAAGGAAGATCTGGTGTGCAAGGGAGAGAGAAAGAAAGAGACGAAAATTGTGTGGTCAAACATGCCGTGAGGAAACGGGCGTAAATCAGAGTAGATCTGTAGACTTACACCAGGTAGCAGCCCAGCTCAGAGTGGATTACAGTCACCTTGCTTGTACTTTACCTGATTTTTAACTTCTGTTTGTTACAATTGTTTTTTGCCGGTTTCGATAAGTTCCTACAGTCCTGCTCTCCTGATACACCACCATGTAAATCACTACAATGTGTACTTTACAACAGAATATAACAACACGTGTTTTGTTGTGGTAAATAGAAGTGACACGGTTCTTTATCTTTCCAGATTCTTCTTAAAATTTTTTCTCAAGTGCAATCAGAATTGTTTGAAAACAGCAGGAAACCCAAGAGATATGAGGCGGTTCCAGGTAAGTCTTACAAGGCTCAGCATTAACTTGGCTGCTTTTTTTCTTTTCCTTGTCCCTCTCCTCTCTCCTACATTGTTTATAATAATATGATGATAAGCTGTATCAGTTATTGTTAAAGTTTTTCTCCATTTGTTGTGTTCAAACCTTTTTTTCCCCCATTTTTCCTCTTTTTCCACTCGGAATCCCCAAGGGGAAGTGATGTACTGTACCAACCAGCAGTGGATATTTGATTTGACACCCTCGGGCAAAGCACTCGCACATACAGCTGCCCACAGCAGGGATCATGTTTGTGATACTTAGATGCCTCAGAATTTTTCAAAGTAGCTCTGTACGTGGTACACAAGCAGTCTCCTCATTTCCCTGCACTCCCTAGCTCTTTCCATCTCTTTTGCCTTTTAACTCTTTCATGCCCTTCCTTTCAGCTTCTTCAAAAGAAGAAGCCAAAACAGTGATGGTCACTTTAAGATCTCACGCAGCAAAGCAACAAGACCCATGGGACAATGACCCAGCTGCTTTGCAGTGAAATCTGCCACTGGTTTCATCATAGCTGTCGCTGATGTATTGTGAATACCAGCTAATAAAAACACAGGAGGAGGTGAAGTGTGTCACTGGGAAAGAGAAAGGCAGGCACAGTCTCCCATCTTTCATACCCTAACCTTTTAAGCAACTATGGTTAATAAGTATTTTACCTGTAGCTTAGCCCTCACAAAATGTCAATGGGATGCTGGTACCTTTTAGATCAGGTCTGTGTGTGGTGTGAAGGGTGGCACGGCAGAGCACACTGCCGAAAAGTGGTGCTGGAACCAACCCTGGTGCAGTTGAGAGTTGAGCAACAGGGATAGGAGATTGCACATCAGATGGTTGGACTGTGTGTCCTTTAATGAGCTATTTTTGCTTTCTTTCGGTATATATTTCCATCTCTCCAAATGGGGTTGCTCATCTTGGTAGAACTTTGTGGTCTTGATTCAGGAGAACCTTTGAGAAAGTGCACGTGTGCTTTGCCAGGGCCTCCAAACTTCACTGATGAAAATCAGGACTTGTAAATCCTTGTAAATGCTGCTACTCCTTGTTACCATTATTATACTTTCATTGTGTACATTCCTGATACAAAGAGGGTTTATTGATGCATGTGTGATTTTCTTGTAGACCCACAAGACTTGTAGTGGGAAGGTGACATCCATCGTTAGGGCAATTCATGTTTCATCCCTTGGGCACTTGAAGCAGTTGCCTTATTTATAAATGAAGTTAAAACTCAACAGGAGTTTACAGAGTTGTTTAAGACTTTCCACCAAAACATGTTTTCCCAGGAAAGTGATTTATTTATTTTTTTTTACTGTTACTGGCAATGAAAAATTCACAGGCGGTATATTTTTATAAAAAAAAAAAAGTTCAACCTTTAAGAGAATTTCTGCAAAACAAAAGCTTCTGAAAGCTCCAAAAATTCTAAAAACAAAAAATATAAAAGAGTTCTTAATTTTTTGTTTTGAGAGGAAATAAATTTAAAGGAAAATTCCTGACCGACTTAATTTTTTTCACTTGTAGTTTAAAGAGACTGCAGTGACTTCCTCATTCTGTGTTTTTAGAGACAATAAGACATGAGAAAAAAGAGGTGCTCGTTGTTAGGCAATTTATAGTGATAGTTTTTCTTCCAAGTGACAATTTCCATAAAGAAAAAAACCCCAATTAGATATCATCTGCCAAGAATGCAAAACATCTGAGAGTAAAGGAAAACTCAACTTATAGCATGTAAACAGATCTTGTTAGCTCTCGGAGCCAGCTAGAATAGCTGACTGTGGAATGCAATGAAACATAAATGAGGTCTCTTTTTTTGTTTTGTTGTAAGTTTGTAAAAAATCTTGCACAAGGGTATCCTGATTAGCACCTGGGGATTCTAGGCACTGCCATAATACAAATAATATTGGTTCTAATAGCCAAAATATAAACTCTGGATCCAAACACACCTGAACACTGAAGAAATTCAGGTCTGATTTCAATCTCCTGCTAGCTGCCCCCTCGCCATGGCGAGAGAAACCCAAATCCCTGAGTTTGATCAGGTGCTGAGCTGCAGGAGGATATTGGATCGAATATTTCTTGGCAGAAATCTCTCTCTAATATCAACCTTGTTCTTTGTTTCACCTCTGTATTTCCACACCCAAAATGGTGATGTTATGGAGCCCAGAGAGCTTAAAATTTCCGGTGAAATATTGAACAGGGGAAGGGAAATGACTCTTGCAGCACCCACGCGTTTGCTGATGGAGCCTTCGTTCCTCCAGCCTGGCACGCCTCTAGGGTAGGAGAAAGTCTGGCCTTGCTTTTGATCTCTGTACCAAACTCCGCAGTTTTTTGGAGAAGAAAATGAGCTGGGATAGATTCTTCATCTGAGTGTTGTGCCTTGCAACATGCCAAACTGGAAAAATAGAGCCAAGTGAAACTCTCTGGTTGTGTTTTGCAGGGCTTGCTTCAACTCCGTGTGCACTCTCAGGCCGTGTGAGTTCATACCCTTTGAATTTCATTGTGAGATTGAAGTTCAAACCCCCAGATTAATCAAGATCAGGCAAAACCACTAGATTTAGCTTACTTTTTGTCAAAACCAAAAATGTTGACAAGCCTTTTTTTCAGAGTTGCAAAAATGAACCCTTTGAGCCAAATTGCACAATGCTTGAGGTTTTGAGTGAAAGCAGGATCTTCATTCAGGCTGGTTCAAAACTGGACACATGGGTTGATGAGTTTTGTTCTGGGCTACAGAGGTCAGTATGTATAAAAAATGATACAAGAAGTGGTTGAATTGCTAAAATTTTACACCTTGGAAGTAAAGAAATCTCTGTTTTGCAAAGGAAATTAGCCATGAAGAACTGTAAAGACAGCTTGTGTTCTGTCTGCCTTGGTGTTTCTAACGATAGAAGCATGACTTCCCTGGCTGTAACAAAAGTTAAGAGTGTTCTTCAGGAGACATTAAGATACTCTTTTTTTATGGTTATTAAAAGAAAATGGAAGAGATAATCCTTATATCAAAGTTCTAATTTAAATTGCTACTGAAACCTGGAACTGAAAGGGTCTCATCAAAAACATTTTTGCTCTTTAATGGAGATTGAATGAAAGCCCAAAACTCAGACTTTGTTGTTAAGACACAAATATAAATAAGAGACGTGGAAATAGAGCTGTTTGATGCATCTTATTGAGTTCTTCCAGCATGGAAGAATGGTTACTCATGTCTGGAGAAGTGTCAAGTTAATGCTTCTGATTAGAGATGGGTGTGAAGCTACACAGTTTGGGCTTGGTTTGGCTGATCCCCAAAGTTCCAGGGCGTTGGGATCCAGTCTCTGAGCCTGGCCTCAGCCTCACTTCTAGATATAAGATTTAGCTATTTTATAGTATAGTTACAATATATTAAATGAAATTAAGTGTTAGATTTGACTTATATCACACCCATTTCAAAAGGGGGGGGTGGGGAGAAAAAGAGGTGGAAAGGTTACATTAACACTGCATTGTAAATTTAATACAGCTCCAGATGCCTGAAGAGGTTTTTTTGTAGTATAATTCTTTAGTTTGGAAAGTAACACCAGCTGCTTTGTGATCACATTAACTATTTGATATTTGCTCTGATATTAAGTAGAGCTTAAACAATACAGTGAAAATCTCTTAACTTTCGTTTTAAAAAAATAAAAATCAAGGGTTCTTTATGTTGAAAAAAATGTTATACCTCAGAAATTAAAAGATGTGTGATCGTTATTTTAGTGGGGTTTTTTCCCCAGTAACATAATTTTATTATGAATCACTCACTACTTCAGTGTCTGTCAGAGGCTAAAGCAGGGCAGGGGAATCTTTCTAGAACTAGTGGATATTTTCATGGTTACTTGATGGCTGCCCAAATATGTATGTGGATTGAGTAATATATCCTTGTGAATTTAACTAAAGCAAATATTGGTTATTTATCAGTTCAAACATTTCTGAATAAATATTGTCAGTGGAAAACTGAAACAAAAAGCATGCTAAAAACGCCTATTTAAACCATAGTGAGAGATTTGAGTTCTGCTAATCTGCAAACCTGAGTTTTCCTAGGTATTGTCATTACTGTTATTACTGTATTCTCAGTGAGTGATTCTCCCAGGAACAGAATAAAAATAATAAATGATGCCCTCCATTTAATGAGGACTTCTCCTAGAGAACTTGATTGAAGCCCAATGATACTTAATGGTAACGACCGGTGTGTAATGGGGGACAATAATTCTGTGGAATTAAGATGAGGCACTTCAGCTAAAATGCTTCAGCTGAGACCTGGTGCTAATGCATTAGACTCCTGTTGCTTGGAAATTCTGCTTCATCCAGTAACATCCTGATTAAACAGATCCTCCAGTGCCACAGTCCAGAGAATGGTACAAGGCAACAGAACATCAGCACTAACAATGGTCATCTTTAACCAATGTGCTTTTTGAGAAACAAAAAGAGAAAGGTCAGCAATTGCCCTCTGTTTTCAGCAGAAATCATGACATGGAATGTTTCCTGGCAGGTATCCCCCTCTGGATGCTCTAGGGAGAAAGAGAAAGGGAAAATAACAAGGTGTATCCCTGGGGAGATTTCCTTCCTGACCTCAGAGTGGTTGGATCAGTTCATCATCAGGCACGTGAGCAAAGCTGGCTGTGTTTGAGAGCTCACCCAGCTCGCTTCTGATATGAAGCACTGAAGGATCTGTGTCATTCAGGAAAAAGAAAAATGGGTAAGAGCAGTGGGATAATACTGAGAGTCAGGAATGTTGTAGACTGTAAAGAAGCAAAAAGGGACAGCGAGAATAAAACATAACTGGTCTAACTCAAAACCCTTTTCAGACTGATGGTTAAAGAATGTGCCAGACACCCCCATGGTCAGATTTGGGTATGGATAGAGTTCACTGAACTGATTTCTTTTTGGAATACAATATACTGGTTTAACTGTCTTCAAAATAGAATGAAAATAAAATTGGAACAGGTGCAGGAATGGGTCGTTAAGGTGATCTGGGAGTAGACAAGAGCTTGACTCGAACACTTCAGTGACATGCACTGAGAAGGGACGTAACTGCTGTTTAAAAACACCCTAAGGTAGATCAGATGGGAAATAATAATTTTAAAGCTAGTGTTAAGTATAAACTGACTGGGAATGAATTTAGGCTGTAAACCATATATTCTCTAATCGTCAGGACAAGTGGGCTTTAAAACAAGAGGAGTACCAAAGGCAAAAGCTTGGAATGGTTGAATACAATTTTATGAAAGTAGCTCCTTGTTTTGGTTGTCTGTAATAGCAGGAGACTAGATGTAGTGACCCAGGAGTTATCTCTATCTCTGTACCCTGATAATCATAGGAGCCCCCATTCCTGAAAGGAAGGCCATGTGCATAGGTTTTGCTGTTAGCCTCGAGCTTGCAACAGGGTCCAGGTCTCGGGGAGGATTTCCCTAGGAATTCAAGGGAAGTTTGAGCAGAGAGAGGCTGCTGGCATTTTCACATTGTTTATCTTATTCCTAATCCAACTATGAATCAAACACATTATATTCTAGCATCTACTTCTGTATTACTTGCTCAACCAAAACGCCTATTGACATCAATGGGAGCCCTGTCCAAGTGAGGACAGCAGGATGAGGCTTGACATCTTTTCTTCCACCCAGCTGGAAAATACTAATAATGATGCTAATTTTTAAAATCCTTATAGTAGTTTTTCTTTTGAAAAGTTAAAATAACATGGTGCTGTGACTAGAGAGTTATAAGGGAAAGTGCATCGGGAATGTAATATTGTTTCCAGATGTACAATGTCATAAAGAATTTTTTCCACACTTGGAATGGTAACAGGAATTTTTTGAGAGAGATCATTTACACAGTGATGAGATATGTTACATGTAAGTAAATGCCTGTATGCCTGGAATGTTTGTATCATATGTCTAAATAGGTGTCTGTGAGTGAGGCAGCTTTTGTATAGATGCTGATGTGGATTTACTTGCATATATGTGATTTGAAGAGGAGCATACTTTAGAATGTAGAAATACTGTGTAGATGGGGGGAGGGAAGATTGAAGTACCCAGGTAAAGGTTTGTAAGAAATACAATGCTTTGAACCGTGCATGGAAGTGAAAGAGGGGCAGTGCAGCCTGGAGAACCTGAGTTTAACGTGCTAAAGACAGTTTGACTGAATGTCATGGTAGGTGAACCCTCACTGTGGCTTTTGAGCAGGGATCACGTTACAGAAATCCACCCGGGAAACAGAAATACTGCAGAGAGACAGCACATGCATTCCCCAGTACTGCTGGGGAATCATTGGTTTATGTCTGTGGCTTCATAGCTAATAACAAGACCCTTGCAGATTTGCAGAGAACTTTCAGAACTGCAAAAAGTGCTGCTTAGGAGCCTGTAACTCCCTCACTGCACCTAGAGATGGAACCTACAGTTGCATGGATGAAGGAATAACACATTGCCCTGCCTATTTCTGACTTGATTTGTTGTCCTCTGAAACTCCAGCAGCGGTGATGGATTGATCCAGCTGTTGGGTGCCACAAAATCTTTAGTCTTTATGCTGTCTGTGTCAATTTGGCCCTCAGTTACAATTACTGGTACCCAGGGCCTGCCTGACACATTTTCATGTTCTCAGATCATTCCCTTAGGATTACATTTTGCACTGACTACTGATTTTAGGTTAAAGACCATCAACTGAATAGGCCTAGAAGCGAAATTATCATACAGGAGAAGTAGTGCCATCAGATCAGGAGAAGAAAAACACACCAAAACTATTTGCCAGTAATTTGACAGTGCTGTGGACAAATCTGAGAATTTAAGTCTCCAGGGAAGTTTGCCCATCACCTTTCATCAGCACTAAATATAGGGTGGGTTTTTTTTAAAAAAAAATGCCTGAAATGTTTTATGATGTTAGGAGAACAAGTGTTATTGATGAATACGTGTTCGGAAGGGTATTGGCAAAAATGCATATAAATGGTTAACAAGGTAATGGTAAGAAACGTTGACCTTGATTTGTTTAGCTAAGATGTAAAGATTTTTGAAGGTCAAAGGTGTTCTTGTGTAGTGTTTTGGAGTCTAACTGTGTCTGACCCTCTAACATTAAGCTGCTGTGGCCTGCAGTTTTGAAGAGTGAAGCAAACCAGGGGGAAAGAGAGAAGGGGGAGAGAACAGGAAATGGAGTGAGGTGTTTCAGGAAGTTGTCAGGAGTTGACTGATTGATTCCAGATGGAAAGGGTCACCCTTCATGACCCAGGAAATACTCACTGGGGGAAAGCAGTTGGCTTGTGAAAGGGAAGGGCCTGGGAGTTAGAGACCATAGTGGAATGCACATTCCTCTTCCTTTTATCCATAAAACATTGTTTTTTAATCTTCAGTATAAAACAATTGGATTGTCTTCTTCATCAGGCAAGAGGGAATGACTGGACCAAAGTGAAGAAGTTCAGTAATGCCTGTAATCTCACACGTTCTTCCTCCACATCATTGATAATGACTTGGCAAGCAGTGTTGTAGCAAAGATGACAAAGGTCTCTGCTGAATCTCAACAGTACCTTAGAGGTTACTGCAAATAAGGACCAAAACGTTGAGAAGGTTCTGGTCCAGATCTGTCCTGTCCCTGAGGTCCCAGCCTGGGAAATGGCAAGTGGCTTTGACCCTCCTATGATAAATGGGAAAGGCAAATAAAATTGGAACTGCTCATGGAGAGAGGTCTCAAAGTGCATCTTCCATTCCTGCTGGCTCAGACAATAGAAGATGCTCAGCACTTATCTTCTAAACAGAGGATTATTTCTTGCACTTCCTTGTGCTACAGGGATCTCTACAACTCTTACTGAAATGCAGCTCGTGTATCGTGCACGTTTATGCCCAAATGGTTATTCAAACAGGGAATGTGTCTGCATATATTGTAAAGATCTCATGCTGAGAGCATGTGGGTGTGTGTTTATCACATACGTACCTTGCCTCTGTGAGGTCAGATATGTATATATTACATAGTGGAACTGTATAGATATGATATACTTTTTATTTACATTTGGTTATAATTTAAACACTTGTCGTAAATATTTCAGACACTGGAATAATTCAGGTCTATTCCCCTGTTGCCACAGTGTGCTCTGTGCTGGCCAGTGAGAGATTAAAATTTATTTCCATTGTTTAACAGAAAATAATGAAGTGCATCTGAGTGGGTTCAGTGATGTCATGCGGGAAACGTTCACTTTGGACAGGAGTCTCACTCCACCCAAATGTGCAATGATGAAATCAGTTGGCACACAAAAGCAACACATTTTGTGACAAGAATGCTTGAGAAGTATAAGAGTACAGTATGACAAGAGCCTTTTGGAATGATTTAAACTCATCTCGAGAAAAGAAGTCTACTTTAAGCGAGCAGAATAATGCAGGAGGGCAAGGTTTCTCCTGCTAGACATTGAATATGGCTTTGTCGACAATTAGAGCTTGCCATTCTCTTACCTAGACCATGACAGCTGTATCTGTGAAAATTCATAACCATATCCAGGGGCAGATTCTCAGTAGCTGGGAATTACTGTGGCTCTGTGGCAGCTGAATGGAGTTAAGCTGATTTACACCAGCTGATGGTCGAAACCTGAAAGTTTCAGTAAGATGTATCCTCTTTCAGCAGTTCAAACACTGTTTGTTTGTTTTTTCTGAAAAGTTTGTGGTTTAAAGGCACATATTTCTGGATTTATCAGATTTACAGCTTTGGATAATGTAAAGGGAAAAATCAGTGGGGTTAATTAACATATATAGCTATTTCCTCCAAGAGTTCATGTGCTATTGGAGCCCAGCAATGTAAGTCGTGGAGGCTGAGGTTTACAAAATGCTGCTTGATTTGAGTCCTCAGGCTCAGAGGATTTTCAAGAGGCTCTAAGCATGCATAGGTCAAACCCCAGCCATATTAGGTACTGTTTTCACGTGGTAGGAGTTTCCATTTTGCTCAGTCAATGGAGACCTGGATTTTTGGAGCAGATGCAGATACATTTGCATGTGTGCTCAGTGCAGCAGATGGCTCAGAATCTGCATGTATGTATCAGAGGGCAAATTGCTGTGGTGCTCTGCAGCCTGCCCTCCTGGTTGGTATGTATAGACCTCTTTGCCATCAGCTATGCTACAGTGCATCATAGGAAACTAAATTTAGGGCCATCTGCAGGAGCTGGTTCATTATACAGTAAGGACTTTATACGGCCCTTAGGATGTGATGTTAAATGGAATTCATGCATAGAATGAAGGCTGGAAATATTTCCTCCCCTTCTTGTTAGGGAGTGAACCCTGCAGGACATGATTCCATTTTACAAAGAGAAGAGGATTTCAACTAAACTGAATAATTAACACTTAACAAGTTTAATTTCAAAGCATACTGTTTACCTGCCTCCTTTTTCTTCTCTTCCTCAATACCCAGGTTGTGCTATCAACAACAGTGAATGTCGATGGGCACGTACTGGCAGTGTCTGACAACATGTTTGTTCACAACAACTCCAAGCATGGACGGAGAGCAAGAAGACTTGACCCCTCAGAAGGTAAGAGATTTGTGTGAAGAACAGTACACAAATGAATGCAAAAACATATTACCTATCCTTCAATTTCTATTTGTTTCCAGGAGGGAGGGAGAGCTAAGGAGGAACTCCATAATCTCATGGGGTTCAGGGAAGGAAGAAGCAGGAAAAGTGTCCACTGCATGCAAAATATGATCCTCTCTGCATCTGAGAGGCTGGCTCCCCCTTCCTTCCCTCAGTTTATTAATTAGTTCATATTGCAAAGATGAAAACCATAGAAACACTAAGTATTATCTAAATTTCAGCCTTCTCATTCAGCTGGGATAGATTTGATTTCAGGCAAATTAGGCAACATGACATCTTAGTTAAACAGAACTGCTACAGCACAAGATGTGTATGAAAAAGTGTCACTGTTTCCCTTAAACAAACTATGCGCAAAGCATAACAATGCACAGAAGGAAGCTGACACTAATTGATTTTAGTTTGTTTGGCTAAGCAAGACTCAGGGCCAGCTACGGGATGGGTTTTGGACTGTATTAAAGCAATTACAAATACTTGTATCTGTTAAGCTTCAAAATGGTTAGCCCCTCCTCTCCCTCTTCCCGTACATTCATTACCAACGCATTCCACCTCTCTCACGCAGACAGTACTCAAAATTACTAGAAAATGCTATCTTGTGTCTACTTTTCCCTCCCCTGCAGCTAGTGAAAGTGAGAAGAGCTAGTGATGTTAGTAGAAAAGACAAGCAAGGATATTATTTCATTATAATGTTTTGCTGCCCCACTTCTTAACTGTGCCCTATATCAACCTAAAAGAAGAATTAATGAACTGGAAGAAAATGATTGAATCAGTAAAGAATTCAGAGTGGTGTTAATTCTCCCCCAGCGGGCAGTGAAATGGTAGAAGGAAAATCCCAGGATTCCTAGCCTAGGAAGCCATCCAGTTTTTCCTTGACTGATTGGATGTGATTGACTGGCTGTTCAAAGGAGTCTCATGTTTTTGGAGCACTGCCAAAGTTCCCCTCCACCTCTGACCCTGTCAACATTGGGAATGGAGTGATGGATTGACTTTGGTTATGGCCTGGAAACCATATTGGGTTCCTGATGGGATGTATAGTCCAGAGGCCTTGAACATATGGAAGAGAGAAGAAAAAAAAAATCTACTCTATAAAATCAAGAAAATTATTAGAAATTGTCTCCTGATAGGAATTGGGAGAAACATTTGATATTCCCATATCCTTTTTGCCCATTGATAAACTTAATAAATCTTAATCTACCTCTCTTTGCACAGGGTTCAGTTTTTGTGTGATCATATGTTAATGAGTGGGGTTTTTTTTAAACAGCCTCTGCACAATCATTTAAGCGTTTCATTTTTACACTCACTACAGTTGGCCTATTAGGCTTTAATGACACAATGTTAAGCGCCAGTAATGAATAGGCAAGTAATTAACACTAGCAAGGCAGAAAACATGCTTATTTATTTATTTATTATTGGGCTTTGTGGAATGGTAAAGCAGCCTTCATGGGTGAATGGCTGGGGGGGACTCGTCCTAGGCCTTTGTCAGCACCAGGGAATTCATGCAAGCTGTGAAGCTGCAGCGGTGCAGAAGCTCCCAGGAGTGAACAAGTGAAGGTGCTCAAAGCTACAGTGAGCATCAATGTATCTTAGGGCTGCTTAACGTGCACAGAAGTCGCCTGCACCCATCTGCTGCAAGGGTTTACACCCAGGGTTGCAAACAGTCTCAAAGCTGCATGGGGAAAAAAACATCACCATACTCTGATGTCGTTTTGTTCTGTTTAGCCACACCGTGCATCAAAGCGATCAGCCCGAGCGAAGGCTGGACCACAGGGGGAGCAATGGTGATCATTATTGGAGACAACTTCTTTGATGGGCTGCAAGTTGTATTTGGAACCATGCTTGTATGGAGTGAGGTGGGTAGAGGTGCCTCCCTCTTGCTAAACTGAAGAAACACTCTTTTTCTGAGGAAAGTGAAGAGGGAACAGGGTTAATTCCTGTTCCAATAATGGTACAAAAATGGTGGTGTGTGAGATGGGATTAGGAACCTGTGTGAAGGAAATTCATGGAGCATGTTTACTCTGTAGAACTCCTTGCTATGTGACATTATTGAGGCCAACTGCTCAGTAATATCAGAATGGAATTGAACAGTTCTGGGTGTCTGGAGACAGATAAAGGTAAAGAAATAATAAAAGAGTTGGAGTTTGGGAGGGACAAAGAATTCCCTCTGGGTCCAGAAAGAAGCCAGCAATTAAGCCAAGGGGCATAAGCAGTACAATTTTCCTGATAACAGTTTATGCTAAAATGTGTCTTCCTCTCCTGGAGGCAAGAAACAAGACAAAATGTATCACTTTTCTGCTCCATAGTGTCTCCTTTATAGGAATAAGCAACACATTTACTTATTAGGCATTTTTGGAGGGTGAAAAATGAGAGTGATAGGAATAATACAGACATGCCATAATCGTACCTCTCCTTTTGTTATTTCCTAGCTTATCACACCTCATGCCATAAGAGTCCAGACACCTCCACGTCACATTCCTGGAGTGGTTGAAGTGACATTATCGTACAAATCCAAGCAGTTTTGCAAAGGTGCACCAGGCAGGTTTATTTACACAGGTAGGTGGTGACAATTTATGTGAGAGGAACTTGAGCTGAGAGCCTCTGTGTTGGTAATCAGTATTGACAACTCTCTGCTTGCTGTATTTATTTAGCCTCGTGCTGTTTGAAGGCCACTCTGCTAGTTGTGACATTTGGACATGTAAGGGGATAGCTTCGTCGTTGTGCTGAGGTGTTAAGGCACTGTTACTACATATGTTAATATTTTTGCCAGTTTAGAGCTCATGCTGTTATGTTATGGGTCTGCCTATAGGTATATTGAATGTACAGGAACATGATAACATTGTTCTACATACTGGAAGATGTTTTATTTATAACAGTATTTATTTTACATTTCACTCTCACTGGGGGTAACCTTTCATTGTCAAGAGAATCCCAGGGGACAAGGAGAGCATCTTGTATTGAGAGAAGCCAATGGACTGAGTGGAAAATAAATCTGTTGGGGTTTTTTTATTCTTAAATGGATTATCAATTTATTTAGTGCCCTATATTCACCTCTGCTAGCATTAATGCAAACATCATCTATAGATCTGAAAGAAAAAGATCAGATGGGACCAGATGACCATCTCATTGAACTGTCACTACCACTAGTAACAATGATGGCATACAATGTGTACACTAAAGCTTCTGAAGCCTATTAAGCATGACTGGAGAATAATGGTGTGCTGAGTTCTAAAGGGTGGATTTATATTTAAGTTGAATGACTTGTTCCCACCATATCACATTCAGATTTTTCAAAATAGAAGGAATTATTTATTTTTTTTAAGCCTCTTAGTACCAAGAGTCCTCATTAAATAATCTTTGTGCATTATAATTGTTAATTTTTAAATCATAGTTTAACTAAAGAATAATAATGAAGGTCCAATAAATTTTCTTATTTAAAAATTTAAGGTAAAAACTTAACCACCTGTTGAGTGAATGTTATAATTTTTCTGAAAGTGAAAAAACCAATGAGTTGTGACTGTTACTGTCTTATACCAGTTTATATACCCTTGATTAGCACACGTGCCAAATGCAAAGGAGCAGTGGCGTTGATTCACGTGCGGTGCAGGGCTTGTAGGGTCTGCCCTGGGCCTGGTGTGGTTTCCTTCAGAGGAAGAGAGAGTGTTAATTCTTTAGTTGTTACAGATTTTAGTGTAGATTCTTCTATGCCATTTTCTGCTTCTTGAGACCTTGCTCTGACAGTGCCTTCAACACAAGCATTGCTGAGAGCCACCATCCATGTGCTGTTGGTGCCTGTGCTGAAAGAAGTTTAGGGATAGTGGTACAGGGATGTGTAAGAGAAATGTACATTCCTCTCTGAAGAAAAGTCTTATTATTATTGTAGAGCTGTTTTAAATGCAAGACTTACTTGTACCATCTAGGGGGGACTTGAGTCAGACTGCAGTGCAGTTCTTTGACATGTTAATTAGAGTGCTTCCACAAGAAAGGACATGAAGATGTATGTAGGAGCCAGCAGAAGAGAATAAAGTTAAATATACTGTCCCTGTTTTACTGCTGTTATTGGCATAGGGATATCTGTTAGCATTCTCTGAGGAGTGAGTGGGTGCTCACTGCCATATGTTACAAAACAGCATTTCACAGAAGATGCCGAGCTGTTAGAGCAAGGGTAGGACAGGCAACTAGAAAAATAGAATCTGTCTATTCAAGAACCTGCAGTTCTCCCACCATGGCAGGCAAAATGATAAACACAGCTATTAGGTAGAGGCTCACCTGTGTAATCAATTCCCCCAGGTTGTTGCTACTAATAGCAATAAAAACAACTCCTAAGCTATGAAAATAACATGGTGGCATTTTTTTTCTTCTTGTGGCTCCCCACAGAATGCATCCCTGCATCCACAGCATTCTGTAAAATATACTCAGTAGCAGCACAGAAGTGCAGCTGTGTGATGGGCAGAGTGTAGCAGAAAAACACCATATAAAATACTGAAAAGGAAAGTTCAGTAGATTTTATAATGACTGGTAGGATTGTGCTGTGCATCATAACGAAAATTGGGGAGGGGGTTGTGATAATTGAAGTTTATTATTTTCTTGATAGTTTTCGTACTTTATATTGCAGTATATTCCTCTGAGCTGTCACAGAGTTTGTAGATAACATATCAGAGAATGCAGTAGGCTTGGAGACACAAACAAGACTACTTCCCTCTTGAATTGCAGTTGCCTCTATAAATGAGAGTTTCTCCTCTAAACCCCTTCCCTTTCCATTCACCCTGCACTTGGCAGAAACCTAAGAAATGCAGAGACATTAACATGAAGCCCAGGAGACTGAAAAGTGTGAAATCCTGCAAACTAAAAGCATGGGAAGATGTCGTTCTGTCAGAATTAATAACGGCAGCAACAACTAGCAGCCCTGTGCTATCAGGGTCATGTTGTATTAAGTCCTTCCTAATTATTAAGTGCTGAGATATAACCTCAGATGAAAAGCACGAAGGGTCAAGTCACATGAAAAATACTGAGTGGCTGGTTATAAGTACTTCCCAGGTATAACAAGAATAATTATTCATATAAAACCAGACCTCAGAGGGTTCATCAGGGCCTCACTGCAGCACACATAGTCAACCAGTTCCAGAAGGATGCGTGCTTCCATTTCATACATGAGACGTGGCCACAGAAGGTTGAAGAAAGATTAACCACTTGCCTGTGGTGATCCAGGAAAGCTGAAGATAGACAGAGAGATCTCTCAGGTGCTGGTCATATCCTTTATTCACCACACCAATACTCTTCTAAAGCAAGAAAACAGAAAAACAGTGACTGTAGTCAGTATTGTTGGTATCTGTGTATGCCCTCGATATTTAAGATACAATCAAATATTCATTTTTGACCTGATTATACTTGAGCTCTTTTCTTTTTTTCTTTTTTTTTTTTCTTCTTTTAAGAGTCACAATAAGACAGGTTGTTGGAAGAAGGAATTGATAAACTGCTGAAAAGATAAATATATAAATTAGATATAAATTTCAAGGGTAAATCTAAATGCTGCTGCAGAGCTGTCACGGGAGCTCATACGTGTCCTGTCAGGTGTATTTACAATGGGCTCCTTGCAAAGTGTGCTGTGCTGGCAGTGCTGCACTTATGGTTCTGTCAGCGTTTCCACCCCTAAGTGCTATCATTCAGGGTGCTGCAACTCAGCCATCAAATTCCTCTCATCACCAAACTGTGATGCACGGACTTTTCCATAAGGTTCCCAGATGGAAAACTTTTATAGGAGTGAAACCAACAGGATTCTATGGACATCTGATGGCGCAGTTCAGAGCATAGCAAAACCTGGGGAAATGGCTTGTTGTATGTTAATAGCAGTTGCTGAATCAACTGACGTAGTTTAACAGTTAAGTATGGAAGTGAGAGATGAAAAACTCTTATTTTTAAATCACCACAAGGAAATGTTTGGTCCTCGTATGTCCCTTAACCTGGTGAGAATACGGGTTACACACACAGCTCCATCTTCTGAAGGACTTTTCTCTCATCGACTGTCCCTAGCACAGTAAGACATTTGTTCTCTGCTGCTGATCAGGCAGTAGCCTCATACGCTGCTTTTAATACTGCACAAACTCAAATTCTCTGCTGCTGTAAGTAGTTCCATTATGGTTCCCCTGGCTTTAATAACGCTCACATCAGTTTACGCCGGCTGAGGAGGTGTCTCGTAGGCTTTTGTGTCTTCAGTTTGATCACAGCTCTGCATTTACTTTGTCGTAAAGATGCTAACCTGAAAATGTGTGTATCAGGGAGATTTTGAACATAATTTTCCTTGCTGAGCAGAAATCCTCCAGGGGTTAACTTGTCAGAGCAATGCAATATAAAATAGTCTGTGGGATATCCTGGACTCCTGAGTTGTACTGTGTCAGTCTCTATGCCAGCTACCAGGGTAGGCTGGTACTGGTTTGCTAAAGCTGGTAAATAGATTTGAGAAGGTCTTGTTACCTGCTTGTGGGCAACAACAGTTTACAAGGGTGCAGTGAGCTCTACAAATTGGAGGAACAAGTTCACGTGGCCAGAACAGAACTGATGTGACAGAAAGCGTTTGCAGAGAACAACTCCTACCACTGCTTCAGCTCAGGAGAGATACACGCACTTGGAGGCAATGCTGGGTGGGGAGTAGGGTGTTTGGAACAGCTTTTTATCAGCACATATAACACAGGACCATTGGCAGTATGCTTCTAGCAGCATCCTTCCAGCTCCAGGCCACACCGTGCCCCTCGGAGTGGGCTGAGAAGTGTATGTACCTCCCAAACCCAGGATTAGTGTGATGATAGTGAGTGAGCTTCTGTAGCCAGCAACATGGAAGTGTTTTATTCTGTAGGGTGAATGTGAAGCGCCTCTTTACTTGAGTGAAGGCAGCCACTGGTGCAAAGTTGGCATTCAAGCCTTTAAGGCCACTGGTAACCTGTTCTTGATGTTAACATCTTTAGGAAGGTCACTGCAAATACCACACTCCTCTGGCTCAGGTTTCTGGGCTCAGATCATTTCGAGAGGTGTGCATGCTTGGTTTCTTCTCATTGAGACTTTGCAAACAGAGAACTTGCTGCCCTCTGGTATGCTTCATGAAGTAAGGCAAAGATGAGCTGCAGAACTTCACCAAGGTCACAGAATCCCAGAATCCTAGGGGTTGGAAGGGACCTCGAAGGATCCTCCAGTCCAACCCCCCTGCCAGAGCAGGGTCATCCAGAGTCCATCACACAGGAACGCATCCAGGCGGGGTTTGAATGTCTCCAGCCTAGGAGACTCCACAGCCTCTCTGGGCAGCCTGTTCCAGTGCTCTGGCACTCTCACAGTGAAAAAGTTTCTCCTGATATTCACATGGAACCTCCTATGCTCCAGTTTGCATCCATTGCCTCTTGTCCTATCATTGGTCATTACTGTAAAAAGCTTTGCTCCATCGTCCTTGAACGTGGCCCTTTTTGATTGGCAGAGAGGGCGAGTGCACATCTCCCAGGGTGTACACCAGCAATATCAGAATGAGCTGTCACTCGTGGTAAATTGTGCAGATCTTCATAACATCATCTTCCTTCAACAGTCTTATGTGCTTTGATGTGTGGTGAAATAATTAATACTTTAAATGTCAGCACTGTTATCATTGGGTATCTGCCTTAGTCCCTGTTGAGATGAATGGGACTGAGCCGCAGTTCCAGGTTTTGCAGATGCAGACAGATGTCACAGCATCAGTTGCTCAAGTGTGAGATTTTTTTTTTTCCTATTCAAGTGAGTCATAATAGCTGGAGACTTGTGTTTAAAATGAAGGTGTGGATTTTGTAGGGTAAGGAACAACAGAAGAGAAGCAGTGCTGTGCCACACTCTATTGGAGCCTTGTCATAAAGGAAGTCTGGCAGGTTGTGGGGCATTTGGACCTCTCCCTGCCACTGGCTGTAACAATTCTGTTGTTAAAACAGTCATGCTAGAGTGAAGTTTATAGACTAACCAATTCTTTAGTTTATTTGCTAGACAGCAGCTCTCTTTTTGCATGCATGATGTCATGTCATGCACAGTTTTTTAAAATATGCTCTGGGAAATTCCAGAGACTCCTTGTGCCTGAAACACTGGATGTGAGAATTGTCTAAATCCATTTTCTTGGGGTTTAATTTCAGATATCTGATTTGTAGGAAATAATGAGCAGCCTGCTTCTGTGTCAAACCCCTTTATGGTCTCTGAATCCATGAACCCAAAAGCATTGGATATGGTTTTGGCATATTTCTCTGTATTTCTTTTGGTGAAGCTGTTTGAAGCTGCTGCTGGATTCTACATCTTCTCCTTTAGTTGTAAAGATTCCATTTACTTCTCCAAATATTGGATGTTGGTTTTTAATCAGGATTTAATAACAGATATTTTTGTTTCATTAATGAGTACAACTAGTAGTAGGCAATTCTGTTGCAACCTATTGTACTGAAAGACACAATTTATCCATTGATGCAAAATGGCTGTGCTGTTCTTAGAACATTTCAACATTGTTGAGAAATTATTTGCTGCTGTTTATCTATCAGAATGCAAATGTCCCTGTCAATGCATTGGAAAAATGTTTGTTGAATAATAGCCAATTTCTTCTTCCTGAATTAGCTTTTTGTATGTTCCCATTAGCTATTTTTAGTGGACTATGTATACATATATGTTTAAATTCCTATATATTTTACATTGCTTTTGCTTAGCCTAAGATATATAACTTAACTGATTGGACTTGTAATCAAGAAGAGAAATGGCACGTAATGATGTATAGGCTCTTGAGAGAATTGGCCTATAATTCTCAGGATTATTGGCAAAAAAATCCAGCCCCCCCAAAAAAACCTCTCTTCCCAAATGGGATGTAGATTCTGTGGCAGTTGAAATGTGTATTATTAAACTCCTTAAGCAAACCAGAATGACTCCCAGTGGAGAGCAAAGACATTCTAAGTATAGCCAAGACTAAATTCTCAGGTCTACTCAATTCCCACTTGATTATCTCCTGTAATATTTAAACTTCATGCCATGCCATAATTATTTAATAAAAAGTAAATATAAAATGTATCTCAGTGGGGAATATGACCTTTTACCTTCGGGTTGTTCTACCAAAGACAGACCCAGATAAACAGAGAACCTGGATCAGTATTATGGTCTGTCTCACTTGATAGTTTCATTCTTCTGGTGTCCGAGATGGTTGTCCTGTAAGGTGCTGCATATATTTTGGAAGATTCACTAAGTGCCATCAACATCTCTTGCAATCAGGTGTTTTGAGCTGGGCTGTCACCAGGTATTTAATTTTGATTTTTTTGTTCCAAAAGAACCACAAATGGTACAGGAGGGCAGAAGATGCTAGCACTGAATGGGGATAGTGCTAAAGGACTCACATATGTTACTTATTAAATGTGTCATGGAATTCTTAGCAAGGTTCCCAGCATGAATATGTTGTTTGAATTATAATGCATATTCTGAAGTACAAGGAAATGCTACAGAAGGGTCCCCGTGCCTGTTAGGGAGCACCAGGAATCCGAATGTGTTGGAGGCAGGCGAAGCCTCTGGACAGAATGCCCCAGAACTGGCTTCTGGTTTCTGGATTAATTTGAAGTTTCATTGTGAATAATCAGAAATTAGATTATTATTGCCACAATAGTAGAGAGTATTATAGAGTCTGAAGTTTTATGAGATCATCAGCGATGCCAGTTAGGGCTCTGCCAGCTATTACAAACTGAGGATCTGGGTCAAAATATCTCGGTTTATTCACTAGAGATTCACATCATTACAGTGAAGTGGCTGTGTATGCATAATAGCCACACACAACTGGAGAAGTTAATGTGTCTAATGAATAGCTGTGCCCTAGTTTGTGATGGCAAAATGTAGAGGGGGTGTGTGTAATGTGGTTATTGCACGAGCAAACACAGTACTCTCCATTTCTGGGTGTATAACCAGCCCAACAGAAGAGATGTTCTAATCTGCATTTGTACCATAACCTGCTGTGTTACTTTCATGGTCAGTTTTGTCCAGAGTGAATACATTCATCCTTAAAGGAGTGTTTTATGACAGTGCTTCCCTGCTGCACCTTTCAAATTCTTCACTCAGCCTTTGATAGATGGTGAGAAGTCAGCACTGGAAACTGGAGCAGTTTTAAGTGCAGAAGTCATGGTTTGGTTTTTTTCCCTTATTGAGTCAGCCAGACTCAGCAGTGTAACCCTTTGGAATACTTTCAGAATGAAGTTTTGCAAATAGCAGGCAGCATTTGCATAAATTTGCACACTGAGGGATTGTCCAGGAGCACCATGCAGTTCGTTGTACAGATAATGGCAGCAACATCTGTACAATTAAATGGGTGGAGTCGGGTACCAGGAGTCAGGGGAGCTGCTCTGTATAACACGGTCCAACATTAGCAGCTTGTGTGTCCCAGCTTCCTTAGTGGTATTTATTTTATATATATTACCTTTGAAAAGAGGTTAGGGTTCCTCATGCAGAAGTTCTAGTACAGCTTATCTTACTATTCAGCCTGTCTTACACAGTGTTCAGGGCTCACCTGAGCACTGTACACCTCCGAGGAACCCAGGCCAGGAGAAGTCTTCTGTGGCGAAGCAGTGAAATCCATCTTAGGTAATGAAACCTGACTCTCATATATACTAATATGTTTGGGTTTTTTTCTGTTTTCCTTTCAGCTTTAAATGAACCTACCATAGATTATGGTTTCCAAAGACTGCAAAAGGTCATCCCAAGACACCCCGGTGACCCTGAAAGACTAGCTAAGGTAAAATATTTTTAAGCATTTCACTGAGCCCACTAAATATGTTCTGTCGCTTCTAACTCACAAGAGAGACAAAATTGTATCTTAAATGACAGTTACATCTGAACATAAGTTCACCAATTAGTTGCAGGTTCAAATAAGAATTTGATCATGTAGAACCTGCAACTACCAGTAGTTTTTATCAGTTCAGAGCTCAAGCACTGCCAATTGCTGCTAAAATGAAAGTCCAGTGCTGATAATCTTCCCAGTTCATATTCATAGTCCTTTGCATTTATCCATGCTGGCAAATCCCTGACCTTACATGATACACGATAGACAGAAAGGATTTGATGCAAAGGTCTAATCCTAAGGGAATCTTTTAGTAAAAAACACTTTTAAAGCTCAACTTTTTCTATAACAGCAACTGCAATATGTGTGTGTTGAAACAAGTCAGGGTTTTATGTATCAGTAATAATGCACAGTGTTGTTGCAGCAATGGGCACAATGAGAGTGGTGTTGGTGACTGTATTCCTAGATTTTAGTGCAGTAGCAAAAGTACCTGTTGTCATCTCGCATGACAAAAGACTCTTGTGTTCAGATTGTGTTCCTACAACCAGAGGCAGCATAAGATAGCTGAAGCATTTGATTTGTTTGGTTAGCATTATTGCCAAAAAATAAATGGGCATGGGGATTAATCCGATTTTTATGAGTCTGTGGAAAAGAATCTATTGAAGTTCAGCAGGGACCGGTGTTCCTGGCTGGAATTGGGCTCAGTGTGAGGGGGAGCGAGGGCGGGTTCAGGACTCTGGAGAGCTCCAGATGATCCCGGGATTTGGGCGGTCCGAGGTTATGGAAGGAATTCCAGTTTTGCAGCTAAGTGGCAAATAGCAGCTCTGTAAGGGGCCCGGTTTTCAGAGTGAGCACACACAGACACCAGTCACTTCAGAAAGCACTTGCCTTTATTTGCACTGAAATCCTTTCCTGTTAAAATGTCAACTTTACGCCCCTGCTCATCCTCCAGGAGATGCTGCTGAAGCGAGCTGCTGACCTGGTCGAGGCACTGTACGGAACACCACACAACAACCAGGTCAGAGTGGGATGTGGCTGGGATTAGTAAGAAACACCAGAAAATTTCTTCAAGCACTCTCTGAACTTGTCCCTTTCCTTCTGCAGGACATCATTCTGAAACGAGCTGCAGACATCGCAGAAGCTCTCTACAGCGTCCCGAGGAACCCAGCACAGATCCCTGCACTGTCCAGCTCTCCTGCTCACAGCAGTATGATGGGAATTAACTCCTATAGTAGCCAGTTAGGAGTCAGCATTTCAGAGTCAACACAAGGAAACAACCAAGGTAAGTGTTGTAAGTAGTACAGTGTTAATTTAAACAGTGAATAACGGACTCACAGCTGCTTCCATAGTGGTTTCTCAGCTTCTTTACCTGTTGCCAAGACAGTGGGCCCAGGTACCCCCAGCTGCTGCCCAGTCAGGTTTGGGACTTTTCCTGTCTGGACATAATTACCATATTTGCATATTCATATATAACTACATAACTATATTTACATCTTTCTATATAATTCACCATCTTTATTTACTGCTTCTAATTTTTTTTTCCAGCCACCTGTGTCTGTTATGTTTACTCCAGATCTATTATTGATTGTTAGGAAAATGCTCCATAAAATGACATCACAATACACCATGGGAGCAATAGCAACTTTGGGGCAGTTTCTTACTCTTGAATATTTTTATTTTTAGCACTCACTTGCAGTAAAGCCAGGTCCTATGAAGTTAATATCACATGTGCCATGACAAAAGTCATCATGTAGGTAATTTTGCTATTTTTTTTTAAATAAGGTTTATCAGCCCTGAATTAGAACTTCATAATATAAATGGTCAGAAATAACCTGACTTGGCCTGTAAATGGTCACCACTTTCAGAGTATTTATTGGATCATATCTTTTGTAGAAAATCCTTTTGCAGCTGTAATAATAGCTTTGTACTTCACTGCTGTTAGGTGAAGTTCAAGTCTCTTTTTGGAGAAAAAAGAAACAAAATTTTGCTTCTCAAATATTTTTGATTTTTTAAGACAAAAAATGGTTTTTATGTATCCAGTTTGTTCTTTCCTCAAGGTAGTGTCTGTCAAAGTCACGCTGTAAATGATGTACAGGTTATAATTTCCCCTTAGTAATGCACTTGCTTTATTGTAATTCATCAATAACTTGGAAAGTATGAAATTGTAGACAATCAAACATACATTATTAATTCTATCTCAGAAAAAGATGAGCACACACTTTTTTTCCCATGTTTTCAACTTCTAACGACTCAAATCTAATTATAAAAATATACATCAGGTCACTTCAAAAAGTTTCCTGCATTCTTTTAAAACTTACTGTTACTTAACTTGGAGGCACGTGCATAAACCTCACTGAATTTAATGGTACTTAAATGTTTTATTCTGGATTAAAATAAGTAATTTACTTAAGCAGGGAATGTACAGGAGAAAGTTTTCAGCCAAATCCACTTACATGCTTCAAAATATGTTTATTTTTTTAGGCTACATCCGTAACACAAGCAGCATCTCCCCCCGAGGTTACTCATCCAGTTCCACACCTCAGCAGTCCAATTACAGCACTTCCAGCAACAGCATGAACGGCTACAGCAACGTCCCCATGTCCAACCTGGGCGTCCCGGGCTCGCCTGGCTTCATTAACGGCTCTCCAACAGGATCCCCCTATGGATGTATGTGCTTTGCTTGCTCCTGCTTAACTTTCATTTACCACAGCAAAAAAATGCAGTAGGTGATGTGTTACAAGAGAAGTTCTCAGGATTTAGGTGAAGATTTTTGTAAAAGGCTCTGATTTGCATTCTGGTATTTTTTAGTATGACCTAGAAAACATTCACGTATTTCAAGAACAGAGGGCTACTGAACCCTACTTGTGTTTCCTTCATTTTTTTATCCTTATACAGATTCCTAAGTGGTAAAGGCCACAATGAGAAGTGTGGTACAATTCACAACTGTAGCTGATTAAGCTAATAGCCATTGCTTTCAGCACAGAAACTACTCCGAATCCTAGCTGAAAGCCACTCTAAAATAATTCTTATGCACATGAGCTGCACTAGCACTGACTGAGCTGAATTGTGGATTAATTTCCCGTGAAACTACATTACCTTGTTAACCAGAAATACAACAATGATGGAATTAAGTTCTGGAAGTTGGTACTAGTGCATTTCTAGTTACTAGATTTACCACGAGCAAGTCACTTTTCCTTTCATGCCTTGATTTCCCTCTGACAAGTGTGTGTGTGTGTAATATATGTAAAAGAGGATGAACACTTCATCAGCTATTTACTCACTGACTTATTGTTTGATTTACCTACACTGTAGTTTATGGAGGGTATAGCTCCAAATAATGTCAGGATCGTGTCCTGCAAAATACTCATTTATTTACATTCACATCCTCTGCAGGTATTGACCACTTTGCAGTGATGATGGAAGCTCCTTCATGGTCTGAAACCTGCTAAGCAATTTCCTCACAGTTTGAGCTGATCTTTAGGAAGCAAAATGAGTCATCAGAAGATAAACATTTTAAGCAGTTTCACCAAACTTCTATAATTGCATTTCTGATGAGGATTCACTTTTTTCTTCTGCAGTGATGTCTTCAAGTCCAACAGTTGGCTCCTCCAGCACTTCTTCCATCCTTCCATTCTCCTCTTCCGTCTTTCCTGCTGTCAAACAGAAGAGTGCCTTTGCTCCTGTCATCAGACCCCAAGGGTCTCCTTCTCCTGCCTGCTCTAGTGGCAATGGAAATGGGTTTAGAGGTAAGAAATGTACAATTCATTTTCAGCCTGCACACGTGAAGCACACTGTGTTAGTCTGGGTAAATACAGTAACCATCTGAATTCTGTTACACTGATACTACAGGATTCAGTAGTGAAAATCTGACCCAGTCCAACTGGATTAAAGCGATGCTCCAAGCTTTGTCTATTTGGCTTTAAAACAACAGGGGACAGACACTCATTTATACCCAGAAGGATCTGACCCACGCTGCATTTCAATAGCAGCTCTTTGGTGAGGAATGACTTCTCCTTAGGCTTCAGGGAGTTGTAAAAAAACCGTCTGCCCTGCAGAGTTAACACACAGCTAACAGCCCAGGTCTTGAAACCTGCTGCAAGGTTTAGGCTCATACCGGGAATTGAGCCCCATAGTACATTTACAGCCTTTTTAAAGGTGATCTGCAAAACAAATGTGAGTATTAAGATAAGAGTGGAAACCTCTACTAAATTCTTTCTTTTACCAGGCTGCGGGGGGCATGCGGCACATAAATACGCTCCAAGTCTCCATAAAAAAAGCCTTTATAGGGCCTGAGAAGTCATCTGGCTCCTTCAGACTCGACTAGAGATACCATAGAAAGCACAACTCTGGGAATTGGGCCGTGCCATGAGCCAGTGGTAATTCTAAAATGAGCCCTACAAACCGCACCTGTTGAGTTGGGCGCATTATAAATCCTTAGCTAGGCCACAGGGACTTGCAGAAACTGTGATTATTTTATATAATAAGGAAATTCTAAGGGTGTTGAACAAAAACAATTACATTTTTAAAACCTAACTTATAGAATTCTGCTATATATCTGAAACAGCTTCTTCCCCTGCCCCAATTACACAAAACTCTAAGATCATCCTCTCCCCATTAATGAGAAACATTGATCTACCTGTGTAAATCACAGGTATCGTGTTGACAGGGATTAGTATTTCTGTCCCACTCTGGTTAAAGAAGATTAAAAAAAGGATTTGAAGCAATTTTTTCAACTATAAGTATGGAAAGTTTTGTTGGCCCCAAAGTTATAGCTATTTATGTAAACTGTTTTGAAGTGGGTTTCTAATGAGTCATCATCCCCCTCCTTCTTCCCTTTTGTTTTTTATTTGAGGGAGGGTGTGTTCTTTGTATCAGCTAATGAAGGGATGTATTGATTTCACTGCATTTTTATAAAAAGAGAGGGTTTAGCTGTTCCAAAGTAATATAATTTTAAATTGATTTAGTTAAACATTTAAGTTGAAAGGCCTATCAACTTAAGGACAGTTTAGCGTAAGACAGTTGGACAGTGCTATGATCTAAAGACCAATGAGTCCACTCTTGAGGCATTCAGGATTAATCTATCACTTAAAGTTATGATTGATTACTTCCTGAAATAGCTTATGTGTATTGAGGTGCAGAGACTTGGCCATAGATAAACTGATACAGCAGATACTAACCATACCCCTTTCTTTGTGGGAGAGCTCCTTGTCCATCACCACCCTGATACACAAATATAGTAATATGGTACAACTGTTATTTAAATAAGTTTTCAGCAGATACAGTGCCCAGTACAATGGGACTTGTCAGTCAAACTGCAACAACAAGCACCAGCAGATGTGGCTCACAGCAACGGCAGTGGTTGCTTTGCAGAGTTGAACACGTCTGCCCAAGGTTGGTTGTGCCAGGTTTTTGTAACTATTTAACTAACTACTTCAGCCATAGATGCAAATTCTTCTTTCTAACTGAAATATTTAAATTGATGCAAGCTGGGGAGCACATGCTTTGGAAAGGATCCAGATCCACACAGCCTGATATCCAAATTAACGTTCCCACAGTGTTGACAGACAGATGTGGCCAGAAAGTCAACAGGAGGGTCCCAAAGAGGCTCCTTGAATGGACTTACCGTGCTGGAGCAATGGGAGGTTGTTGATCTCCCCTGCTGTGCCATGGCCCTGTACTAGAAAACTAAGAATATATGTGCTGGTAATATTTATTTACTTATTTATCAAGCATCAGTAAATAATGATGGGGATAGAATAGCAAAAGCACAGAGGAAGCAGTGAGTATGTGCAGGCTCCTTCCCAAAGCACAGCAGGCAAGTGTTTTGACATTATCTCAGAATTTTCCCCACCCATAATACAGAGAAAACATCTCCCCAGAGGGGATTTTTTGAGGTTTAATGTAATGTTTGTAATGTACTTTGGCTACAATATTTTGTTCAAAGGCAAAAGTTTCCTGGTGATGCAGTCTCCATCCTACTTACCGCATCCTGGGGAGAATATCAGAAATAAATACCACCAGCACCTCGGGGCATGCCACTCTGCTTACAAGTGGCAATGACAATCTAGAATATAGCTTCCACATACATTAACCACAGCAGTGTCTGACCCTGGATTAAAACAAGTCTAAACAGAAGGAGCTGTACAAGCTTCATCCTCAGATCAGCATTCCCATTATTCCAGGCAGTTTGCAGTACTGCTGGAAATTTTTTTTCCAAAAGTGTATTCTGGGAGGAAAGTCTTGGTGATGCTTAAAAGCTGCTGGACACAGTAGGACAGCTGGTAGAAAATATATTGTAACTCAGAAGTATTAGCAAAGCATGAAACTTGCCTGTCTACTTGCTTTGGGCTGCACAACACAGCCAAGCCATGTGGCCTCCCCTCAGATAACCCCTGGTGCCATGTGTTACTGCTTACCTCTTTCACCTGCCATCTGCTATACATTCCTGCAGTGTAGCAGGACATGAGGAGTAGAGAACAAGCACCAATCCATACTGGACACCACTTACTTCTATATACTCCCCAAATTGAGAGCAGGTGATCCTGATCAGAACAATTGTGTGCTCCCTTCATGTCACATGTCAAGGCAGTTTAAAAAAGGCACTGGGAAGATGTAACGTGACATGATGCAACACGGCATGATAAGTACACAAATGCCTCATCATCTCCTCTCAGATGGAAGGCAGCTGATGGGAAAAGCAAGCAAATTGGAAACTGCTGGAACAGCATGGGCCGCTGACTGCTGAGATTACCTTTGGCCAGCTCAGCACATCTCAACAGAAAACTGCAAGCTCAGTACAAGGCAGAGCAGGCAAGCCCCAGAAGGTCAGATGTTCCGTTAACCATCAGGAGCGTAGCCAATCCTAAAGGTACTGAGGTCTGATACCCTTGGGAACAGCCTCAACGTAGCAAAGGGGACAGCTGCACCATTCCCTAAATAAACACAGGTATTTGAGCTGAAGACCCTAATTATTAGTATCTGGTCTTGAAAAAGTTCAGGGTGTCAACAGCAATGGGGATTCCAGTCCCCTTGCACCTAAAGGCTGTTCAAACAGGCAACGAGGAAAACAGCTGCTCTGAAAAGTTTGAGGGGTGGGAGTCAGCTGAAATGTCTGGATCATGTTCACAAAGTGCCAGTTCCTGACTGCTACAGCCCAGTGCCTGACCTGCTGCTCCATGGCAAAGCCCAGCTCCACTCAACACTTAAGACACAACATTTTAAAATAACTCCTAACATATATTTTAACCAGGTAGAAATAACTGGGCCATTTCCACACTAGGAATGTTCAGCAATATGCTTCTGCCTGGCTCGGAATGATTCCAAAGCCTAGACAGTGATTTAAGTATGGCAAAGGCTGCAAGTGATATATACATGATGTCAATATATATGAAAAATACATACCTGTCATCTGATTAAATCTGATGTATTGGAAGGATCAAGTACATTTTTCTCCCCAGTTTATTGGCAGAGATGTAAGCAGCATAGGCTGCTTCAAAATAAAGAAAACCTTAAGAGGTATTTATTTAAAACTTCTTGCTAACACTTAACTAAACAAAAATATCTCCTGTTACTATTAATTACTTATCTTTCATTTGATGGGATGTTAATTTTAGTAGCTCATCATATGTCACAGGTTTCTTTGGGCTAGAAAAGAGCTCCATTTTTAATGGGAGAAAACAAAAATTTGCCTTTTTTAATGGAAGAAAATATTCAAGACTGTTAGGTGCCACACAAAAAAGAGGATATTGGGTAAGGTTCAGTGCTGATTTCTCCTTTGCAGGAAAAACAGCCACTTTCTAGTATAACTGATAAAATATAAAACTGCAGAGTGGCTATAGATTCCTGTGCTCTTTAATAATTAGATTAATGTATATATGACTTCACAAACACATATTTTAAGGGTGTTCCTAGTTAACATGAACTAAATAAAAATACTCATTCAGCAGCCTTTTGTGCGTACACAGCTTAGCACTGTGGTGAGATAGTAACTACAGCAACGTAACTCAACAGATGAGGCCAAGTTAACTTCTCCATCTCTCAACTATCAAAGGTTTTGTCTAGATTTTTTGGAAACGTTACATAAAATATGGGTTAACCTGCTTCTCATCTAAAAGAGACAAAACCACTGCTTAGTTATAAATATCTTACCTGCATGTGCTGGGATGATCACGAATGGATGAATTAAAATCTTCCATCCAAATACAGAAGTTTTTCTGCCAAAGAAGTGTTGATTTCTTATGGAGGAAAAAACAAACTATTCAGGAAAAACGTGAAGCTTTTGTCTGATTTTTAGTGTCTTAGTTGGAACCATCCTTCACAGCTGTTCACTTACAACAGTGCCCTTCATACAAACCACCGGTGTTTTCCTCTGCTAAATGAAGCCAGCTGTGTTTTCCTCTGAAAAGCTTTTCTTTATCATTTTCAGTTGATTGGTTACATAATAATAAATGCTAGATGATAAATGGGTGTGTTGTTTTACAGGTGTCTCTGTGGTGTTAATACTGAAAGTAAAACTATACACTTCCTAGTAGTAGCCATGCTGGGAGTCAGAGATAGCAATAAGGTGAAGCCTGCAGGTAGGAGTTGCACCTTTTATTAGACCAAATTACACAGAAGGGCAGATCTGCTACCAGCAGCTTGGTGGCTTGTGATGTGCAAACCTACCTGTATATACAGGACAGCTTGTGTACAGAGGTGTGTCTGGCCTTGCAGGGTAGGAACATTCATTTAAGAAGCCCAGAGTAGCATCACTGGAGCTCTTCGTTCACCTCTTCAAAGAGCTGGGTTTGCTGGAAACTTAGTGGCAGAAGAGGAAAACCAAACGAGAGAGCAAGACTTTTTACATGACAGTGACTGAAAACGCTCAATCTTCTGTAGAAAGCATGGCTCTGACACCAAGAATCTAGACACCAACACTGCACCCGTGGTATCTGAAGGACTGGATCAGCGCGTGCACATGTGTGCACATTTACACAGCACTACGCCCCTTTCCAGTTCTTACCAAATGCCTGTTTGAATTGCAGAGAGCTTTTCCACTACAAACCAAGACAGCGTTTGCAGGGGCTACTTGTATACACGAGGCTTATGATCATTATTAATTACACCCATTAAAGGTGCCTATCACCATAGCATCTGGGTACTATCCATGTTTGATTATTTGTTTATAAAAAAATTCTCAAACCTTGTGACAATTTTAATCAAGTGTTTCAGTTGATAATTGCAAGCTGTCAAGGTTAATACAATAAGGCTCATCTCTAATTCTTTTTCCATTTCCCTCCAAGAAAAAAAAAAGACCCTCTGGGATAATGACTCTGGTTTCTATATTCCCAACTCATCAGGGAGTGTCCTGCATTGAACCACCTTTATTGAAAAGTTACATCGATTCAATATATAGTAATACAGGCAAAAATAATTACAGCTTTGCTAGCAGTGTAAGACCTTAATCCAAACCTCACAAACATTCAATAAAAAGTGATACAGGCTGGGAATAGGCTTTTGACAGTGGAGCCCCAAAGGGGAGTGGAGGTGGGGTGGAGATGGACTGATGAGGGTGTGTAAAAAGAGAGAGAACCACAGAGCAAAGCAGCTCCGATGAGCTGTGGAAAACCAGGTGAGAATGCCAATATTCCTCAGCCTACTTGTTCTTTGTTGCAGAAACAGGTGAAGGTGCAACATTAGGATGAAATGCCAGCGAAACAATTGGGCCTTGCTTGTCCTATGTTATATTATATATACTATTATTATATATTATATATTAATTACTTTTTTAACATATATAGTTTTACCTGAATTTGTCCACTGGCAGTTTCCATCCTAATAACTTCTAAGGAGCAGCTCTGCTCTGGAGCACTTACAACCTGGAACGACAAAACAGGCTGGGGGGGAGCCAAAAGTAAGGAGAGGAAAGCAGGGACTTGCTCTTCACTCAGGAGGAAAGGAAGGGAGGCAAAAGAGGGGTCACCAGCACCCCGGGGTTTATAACATACCCCTGATTGCAGTTTTGCTGTTGCCATCACCACTTGGAGTGCAGGACTGCTGG
Source organism: Aegotheles bennettii (assembly GCA_013398125.1). Classification (NCBI taxonomy): domain Eukaryota; kingdom Metazoa; phylum Chordata; class Aves; order Caprimulgiformes; family Aegothelidae; genus Aegotheles; species Aegotheles bennettii. The sequence continues at coordinate 1,083,370 of VZRW01005210.1, forward strand.
GTAACATGTACTTCCCCTTCAGTTGAAGGAACTTTCCAAAATGCTGCATCTACAAGTATTCTTAAAATATTTTTTAAGAGACAGGGCAGAAACTGGGGCTTGGTCTTTGTTTTGATCTGCTGGACAAAGTTTTCCTTGATTAAAAAAATGGAAATAATGCTGATAACAATAGTATCAGAAAAAAACATTTATGCCAATGTGGCCCGTCCCCCTGGGGAAGAGTTTAAAACTACACTGGCAACAGATGCTGCATGACTCAAATTAAACCATGGTTAGCTCTACCAGGGTCTGCTGCCTCTGCACAGACAGTCTGAACAGCCACAGAGTCTGACTCTGGCTGTGCCAGGAGGACAGATCACCACGGGCAGGGACTGGGCAGGCACTGTATGTGTAAGCACTCCTTTATTTGCTTCGGGCAAAAGACCAGGCCCTGTTACCTTAGACAAACAGTTTAAATTCTTTGAGCAAACCTGGATGATTTTGCCTGAAGCAGATTAGGAAGAGTGCACACAGACATATCCAGTGGGATACCTGTGAGCAGCTGAGGGCACACACTTACCTCTTCTGCCAGCCCAGCAGAATCGTGAGGAGGGCAGCAATCCAAGACTTGAATCAAGTTTTCTTTTAGAGGACAGAGAGGCAGGCGTGTGGTCAGCACAGCAAGAAGGCTCTGCAGTGACAGGCTGGGACACTGCCATGAGGAGCAGGTTTTGGGGGTGACGAGAAGGAAAGGAGCAGCCTCCTTATTTGTCAGAAAATCTCTCTTCTAATGTGCTCCCACCCCCTGAAAAGAGACATGTAAATATTTACCTACTTTATTTAGGATTATGTAAATTGCCTGTTTGAAATCTGTTTGACAAATAATAGTAAATTCCTAAGCAATTAAAAAAGTAGGTATTTGACTTAAGACTGTTCGGTTTCACTTTCTCTTCCAGCTATCTGCCAAAATTGGCAGGGACTCCTAGCCCTAGTCACTTACAGAATATGAAAATACTTATTTTGCTATTGTATTAAATCACAGACCATATCCACAGTTGTTTAAAATCAACACAGCCCCAATAAAAGAGTCACGTTAGCTGAGGAGCTCGCCCTAAGCATTTTTTTAAACACTCTGAACATAAGGGTGAAATTCATTCTCAGAGGACAGGTCTTTAAACACATGAATAATCCCACAAATTTCAGTGAACATAAATCTTTGCAGGATTAGGACCTTGCACTGCACCGAGGCCCCTCTGAAAATATGACTCACTCATTTGTTATATAAATACGTATAAACTTAACTTACCCCTGGAAACCTTTGGGAACAGCACCAGTTCCAGGCAGCTTCAAATGTTGCTGTAGTCAGTTATGAAGAATATAGCTGCAATTAAAGGCAGTGAGAGTGACTAATAAATAATTTACATAAGCCCAGTGTTCTGGGAATGTGCCAGGTAAGACTACAGTGATTCAGACATATGGGGCAAACCAAGCGAGGAAGAGAGGCTGGTCCATTATTTCCACTGAAACCAAATTAGCAAACCCTGGCTCTGGTCATTGTCCAATGAATTGGGGCTTGTAATTCTCTGGCCAGGGCCCGTGAGCTGTGCATGGGTGAATTCCCATTTGCTTTCTCCTCTTTCCTCACTCACAACATAATCCTTTATGCAAGCAAACAAGTGGGCTGGGTGGGAAGGGGAAGACCCTGCTCAATTTTGGTTTTCAAGAATGATTTTGAGTGTTCAGCTTCAGAAAGTGTGAGAAGTCAGCATTTTTGGGGACAGTTCTGAGCAGTGTCCATCTCCCAGGACACCTCTCAGGAGATACACACCCAAAAATGTTTGGTCATTGCTGAAAGTTCACGTGCTGAGACTTGATTTAATCCCTGACCTCCTTTATCCATTTAAGAACCACACTGGGCCTTGGCTTTTGGCGAATTTACTATGAAATAGCACATTGTCCATGGGCTGTGGGCACTGTCAGTCTCACCATCTTAGTTCTCACTAAAACATAAAAAAAGCCCTGAATGTCAAGTTTACCCTGCAGGTGAGGCCATTGCTACAACACCTGACTGCACACAGAAGGGTGAAGGGCTCAAATATATTTTGTTCCATAAAAATTTGCCAGAATTTAATCTTTGTCAATTTTCTTTTTCAGCCATGACTGGTCTTGTTGTTCCCCCGATGTAAGGCAGAGGCAGATTTGCTCCTTTCCCTCTTCCCTTTTTTCCTCTTTTTTTTTTTTTCATTTTTCTTTTACAGCACAAAACTACTTATTGTGATGGACCACTAAAAAGAAAAAAATAGCACTACAAGCTCTTTTTTGGGGGAATGCCAGGCCCAGGAAAAAAAAAGGAACATTTTTTATGGATTGGACAAGATAGAAGTCTGCATCTTTTACCTGTTTCATATTTCTGACACAACCATGTCAACTCCTAAAACATTGTGAATGAAGAATCAGCCAAGAGCCAGGATGAACAACAGAACATTGGCAGAACGGAATCAGAAATGCAAAGTCTTTCTTGAAGACATGAAACCTTCCTAAGATTTGTAAAATATTAAAAGGAGAAAGAAATTGGCAAAATGATTCAAGCTTGATATTTTGGATACAATTTGTTTTACTTTATAGGGGAAAAAAGTTGAAGTTTCTATTTTCTATGGAGCCTTTCAGATATCGATTTAGTTTATGCAGAAAAAAAAATAATCAACAAAACAGGGTACCAGCATGAAAGAATTTCTAGGACAAACTGACATGAATGATGGAACTTTGGTGTACGTGTGTATTTGCTTATAGTTTAACCTCTTTAAAAAATGTAAGATGTTTTACAATTATTTAAATAAATAAACTTGTAACTTATTGTATGTAGAGGTAGAAATTAAACCCTTTTTTGGATTTTTTCCTCCAGTTGTACAATGAAGAAAAATGATGCAAAAATGTAGTGATAAGTTTGAGATATATTATTACTGCTGCAATTGCTCCTCACTTCTTCCCTCTTACTGAATTCATGTGCAAGGATGTATAGGATTCCTTCTGATTAACAAAATCAGCAGAAACTTTTACATATGTTGTGGTATACAGGTCACTAATTCATGTCTGAATTTTCACCCTCCTCATCTTTCCCCCTCCCATTTTTTTATTTCAATTAAAATATTCATGTACTAAGATTAACTGGTGGGTTTCAAAGACCCTCCTGGCAAACGAGCAGCACTTAGGGATTTGAATGAACCAGAGTTTTCTTGAGGTACTGAGTTGATTTTCTAGATTCAATGTATGAATTAAGAGGGAAAGGGTTCTCTAACGTATTGTTTCTCCATGTAGTTAGAACACCCTAAGTTCAATTATGCTTCATACTAAGGGTGCATTTATAAAGGGTAAATATGTATTTGAATAATTTATGCACTTTCATCCTGAGTCATTAAAATGGTAAGTATTTTCCATTTATGTATTGAAGTTCATAGACGTAACCAATTGCTTTGAATTTTTCTGCATTTTAGTGTAAAAAAGTTTAGTTCTCCTTTGCATCTCCTCTCCTGAAACTGGAAGGTGAGAAAAATCTGGTAACAAAAATCAGTAGTTATCTGACTAAACCAGAGACCACTCAGAAGAATTTGATTGTTGGAAAGCCATTTTTTGAGGAAAAAAATAAATCAACTACACTACTTACACACCCCACTAAAATATACACGATTCATAGCTGCATGAATAGTTGTTCCTCTGAGAACATCTTTATGTTAATAAATAAACCCTTAATATATGGCCCCTGAAACTGTACTTGTCCATTTGCCCAGTAGTTTTCTCGATGGGTAAGTAAAATAGTGTTCTTGGTGATCCTTATCTATGGTAGGAGATGTTCAATTCAGTACTGGACTCAGGATGGTGAACAACTGTGACAACTTGCATGGCTTGAGGTACTTTAGAGAGCTGTTGTGGAGCTAATTTGGATTAGTAATAGACTAGAAAGCCTCTATCTAGATCCATGGTTCAAATCCAGCTGCAATTAGTGACTGAGAGGCTTGGTGCTGTGTGTGGTGTACGACTCGCTAGACCTCACCTAAGGACAGGCTTTGGCACAGGACTGCATTTGGCAAACATGTAAAATCATTCCCTTAACAGCCTGGGGCAGGAAAGCTGTGAGCCTGCTCCTGGTGCTGACTGCCCCAGAGCAGCTCCTCCTGGAAGCTCAGCTTTCACAGCGCAGTGTACAGTTCAGCTGATGGGAGAAAGGTATTTAATATATGTCAAGATTTACAGGATGTTTCTTAACCAGAAGGCAGCACAGCAGAGAAGCTGGGGACTGGAAATACAAAGGCACGGAGGGGCTCCTGGCCTTCCATAAGATGATGCACTTGGGAAGCAGCTTCTCCTGACTATGCTGTGAGGTTTTAGTAGGGGCTTCCTCAGGTGCTTTTTTGATGCAATTGAATTCAGTTTTTAACAGGTGGAGGGCATTTACTGTCTTCTAAAACTCAAGGCCAAACATCTCAGCAAGAAAAGGCAATTAGAAGCAAATTTAAAGAGAGATTTGGTGGGAATAATGTGTTTGCAAGAAGCATGAATATAGTTAGTCAGGGTCTTACAGCCAGGCTACTGAAAGTGTCTGCATTCCAAAAAAGATGAAACAACATAACTCACCATTAATTATGGTTGCAAGTTCATTGATGCTGCAGGTTCTCTGCATGCCCTTCATGCCATCAAGGAAGCAGCAATCACTGAAGGTCAGCGAGGCAACCAGCCTTGAAGCCAAGTTATCTCTGCAATAGGAAGGAATGAGAGGTGTTAAGTCTGGAGCTGTAACTGTGTGCTGCTGTATGGGCACCTTTGATAACACAGTGGGGCACGATCAAATAACCTGATCGTTGTTATTCAGAAGAGAAAAACCAAACAAAATAAGGATTTCATGCATTTATAGGTACCAATAACCCGCAAGGCTAAGAGTGGGAGGCCCAAATTCCCACTGGGAATTCTGCATGCATATAGGGAAAAAACAGATTGAATATTCTTAGAGTTGGGATGAAAACTTCCATAAATTTCAGTGAATGCTACGTGGAGTCCTAGATTTCAAAACAAATGTTGTGATGGACCAGGCTCATTTCTGATAGAGCATCTCCCTTCCCCCAGTCTGACCCAGTAAAAAACCCCAAACAGCTCCAAAGCATAAAGATGTTGGAGTTCCCCCTCCCTGCATGGGCACATAAAAAAGATCACTGAAGTCTGGGGAAGATCCAGGAAAAACAATGAGAGGCTGGTTAAAAAAAACGTAAGGGTCTGAAATGCTCAACATTCCTTTCACACTTCAGCTATTTTGATTAGCTCCATCCAGTTGCTCAAGTGGGAGAGCCACGAGTCCAAAGGAAAACCTCCCTAGAAAGCTACTTCAGGTACTTATAGGAAGAGAAACAAATGAGCTGCCTGTGTTGATGTAAGCATGGAAAATGACTTTTTCTCATTTGATCCGAGCCAAACAAATGAAAAAAATTAAACATAGGAGTTATTTAGAACATGGATTTGGCTCATGCATGGAAATCATTGTACTCAAGATGAGTGTAGAACTTACTGGTAGCTTTACAAAGAAAAATGTGTGTAAATAAATACAATTGGAAATCCTTGGCCATGAAAGAAGGACTTTGGCAATGGCAAAACACCCAACAAAAAGGAAAAGTCATGTAAAAATTTATGTGTAAGGATATTTTTCAATGTAATAAGCAAATCTGTCCTCTTTTAGTTATTGCTGTTTAATATTCCCTAACAGCTTTCCTTTTTGCCACTAGAAAGATGAAAGTGTTGCAATAGGTAACTACAAATTTTATCATAACTTTGAAAGAGTATGTTTTATTTCATTATTTATCTCGGTATAGCATCTTACTCTCCCTATTTCTTTGCACACTTCCAATATGCATGGTTTTTAAAGACCGTTTTTCTCCCTTCTGTAAATTAAGGCCTCATTTCTCCCTCCTGTATAGTTTTGGGGTTTGTTTGGGGTTGGCTGGTCGTTCCTTTGGTTTTTTGCTTTGTCAGTTATCTACGGTATGAAGTTGCTATGCACAGAGCTTTTGTAAAGATAGCTTTTTTTGTTTACTGTTTTTATTGGTCCTACTTATGGAAGAATATCTTGTTTGTAAAATGAATATGTCTACTTCAGTTTTAAACTTTAAATTATCCTAACAAAAAAATAAAATTTTTGTACTGTAAACAAGGGGGGGAATGATCTTAATTTCAGAGTATTCAATATGCTTTATTCTTTCTCATCTGTACAGGTCACTCAGGGTACTGGTACAGCCATAACACTTTATAAAAAGTGCCATTATATGCCATGTGATGGTATTTCAAATCAAGCCTTCATCCTTGTCTGTAAGGTGTCCACCCACACTCGATAGAGCCAGATCTTCACATAAGGTGACAGGAGTGGTCTCTTCTGACCATTCCTTTATTACAGCTCATTAACAAAGTAGACAATACCTTTGTGGGAGTTTAGTCCTTTCTGGGGGAAGGACAGGAGTCAAAGGTACAATAGCAGTAGTTTCCTTTTCGGAAACCTTCCCTTTTGCACTGTTGATCAAAGCACAAACCAAAAAGCAAACCTGGCCTTTTCTTGGATGCTGCTGAACGAAATCTGGGGTTGTTCCTTGGTCCGGCCTTAGGCACTGTCTTTGTGCACAACCCTGAGCAAACAGTGGCAGTTATGGTGCAGAGATGAATCACATCGAGTCCTAAGAGTAAAAATCTGAAGTGTATCTACTCCCCCTCGCAGCAGAGTGAGAATACTCTGTTTTCTTGTGTAAAAATCACTGGAAAGGTTCTAACATCTTCTGTGATGATGAAAGCCACTTTTACTGACATTTTTGACTAACAGAAGACAGAATATGAGTCACTGTTTAAACTACTGCCAGATGTCAGTGAAAGCATCTGAAAACATGAGGCACTATCAACCAAAAGCTGAGAAGAAAACAGGTTTTTTTTTTTAGTAATCTGCTTCAATTCCTCATTCTGGGATAACAGAATCACCTTCCCAACAGTGAAACCTAAGTTGTCCACTGTCCTAGTGAAATGCCCTTCATCTCATCTTGAACAGAGGCCCATTCTACTTAAAATCTGAGCCAGGGCTTTTTCCCCCCTAAGACGTCCCCACAGTGTATTAAGTGACAATTTTAGTGATAAAACTAACAGTTACTTTGAAAGAGATTCTTGGTCTTTAACAGTGACCCACTGTTACGGTCACGTGAGGAAGTTTATTCTGCAGATGAAAGCCTGGAGATCTACTGTATTCCACTGCTGATTTGTTACTTCTTTAAAGGACTTGATGATGTACAAATACAGCATGTGCCTGTGATGTGGTGCTGGTCTTACCTTCAGAGCTGCCCTGTAGGCTGAGCAAATTCCAAATGAAATGCTGACTGAGGGAAGGAGATGCATGAAGTACCCCAGCAAGTGTTTCAGAAAAAATATTAACTCCTAAATTCAGAAAAGCACACAACCAACTCCCTGCAGCCCCTGCAGCTTAGGTGGTATCATCAAAGAATCTCTGCACCGAAAGGGAATCTATGAAAAAGCCAGGACAATCTCTAGGATCAGTTACATCGTCACGCTGAACCTATTTCATTGCAAGTCCTGCTCAGTTCTGGAAAGCCAGTGTGAAAAGATATTTCTTGGCCCACATTAAGACCAATAAAGACCCTGCACCCTTCTTATACCCTTAATTCACCAAGTTTTACATGAGGATCAAATTGTTCATCCTTCCTTTGTAAGATTTCCCATGCTCTGTGGAGAATTTAATGACATTTGTGACATCGAACACAGAAAGTGCTCCTTTTCCAAAGGCAGGGAATTTCCATGCTTGTACAAGGACACCAAAGGAACATTTAATAGCAGTGATAAATGGAACCTCTCCCATAGCTGTCAGTGAAACACAGGCTTCACCTGGGGAGCAGATGACCACGGCTGGGCATGGCCATGATGCCCTGGTTAAGAAAGGCCTATCTAGAAAAGCAGATTCTCTGCCACCCTCCTTGTCTCCTTTACAGGTCTTCTCTAGATGGCTGTTTTGTAAGAACTTGAATTTCACTTTAATAAATAGTGAAACAATAGCCACTCATTCAGCCACTTACGCGGGGCAACTAGGGAATTGCCAGACCAGTTAAAATATTTATCTCGGTGACAACACACAGCTGTTGAGGTGCAAAGATCTGAAGCTTTAATCGCACCAGGTTATTTAAGTAGGAATGTCTCATTAACTCTGCTCGCAGGACTGGATTAAACAGACAGCTGGTGGCCATAGCAGAGGGTGCAGACAGAGCAGCCATCACAGGGACCATGTTGAGCAAACCTCGGTGTAGGTGAGGCGAAGCAGGAAACCCAACACTTCCCCCTCCCAAAGTGGAAAGCACCGAAAATACCGTCCCGTGGAGGCAATATAAGAAGGCTGGGGGAAGCACTACAACAGGGAGAGGGGAAATCAGATCTGCTGTCCTGTTTCCTTGGTGTCTGTGCAGTTACAACAACACAAAAAGACATGGGGAGGACAAAACACAATCTGTCCCTTATCAGTCCTTATCCCGAGGGAGGATGTGGATGGAGAATGCTGTTTTCTTGCTAGTCCTCTGCAGGATTTTCAGCACGTGTACCTGGGGAAATTCCTCCTGGTTCATTTTTGTCTGTGTTCTCAACCCAGCGTGGACACAAAGGCTGTCGCTACCCAGTTTTAGTACCAGTTAGTAACTGTGTGATGTGAAGGTGTTAGCTGCAATCTTGCCACCATTAAAATCAGCAGCAGCTGATGGGAAGTTCAAGCAGCACTGCTTTTCTCAGGAACGTTTGGTGTAGCAGCTGCAGCAACGTGCTGGAACAGAGCGGTGTTTCTGCAAGATCTGGGTGGAGAAGGACTCCTCTCAACACTTCACTGAGATCGCAGGAACTTGATTGAAATTTGCCAGCGGGGTCCCTATGACACTACAATTGCTGTAGTAATTTCTTTGTCTTTAAAATGCCATATAATTGCTAATGTAATTAGTGATGTATACAGAGGGGGCCCATGCAATTACCAAGTCCTAAGATCAAGTAATTAATGTTCTGTCAACAAAACAGCAACTGTTTCATTAACAACTGTCTGGGTCTGAAAACAGATCAACTCCAACGTTACCCACTTGGCTGAGTATCCCAACAGCAGTGAATTCAAATCCAGAACACACCAGCCCAGATCAACTGCACGCAGGAGATGCACGCACAGCTACCAGGCATTTCTGCTTCCAGCAAGAGCAAGAGGCATGGATGCTGCTCAAAGAGACAGGGTTCACACCTGTGTAGTCTGCTGCCATGCTGGCAACTGATGGTCCTCTTGTCCCAGGACACAACACAGACTCACAGAAGGTGAAGATTCCATTGCTATTTTATCCTCCAGAAACCAGCTTAGAAACCAGGCCTGTTCTCCCCACATGCTTTTTCCTTGCCTCAGAGTTACGCCGTACACAGTTAATGTAGCTAAATGATAAACAATAGCTGTGGTAGAACAGAATTAAGCAGCAGAAGCAAGAGGGATCAACAAGGATTTCCAGGGAGATTTGTAACACAAACAAGCATGAGGAACTCTAAAAGTATACAATTTTTCCTCCCGCTCTGCGCGTGTCATTTTATTACAGGGTAATTAAAGAACACTTTAAAATTGTGATTAATAGGCTTTTTAGCTTCAGAGGAATCAAATCTTTGATGTCAGTCCCTTAAACATTCAGTTTACTTTGCCATTGAGGAATGCAAATAAAGAAAGAATGGCAAGGATGGTTTTTTCCCTCCTTTCATTTTACTTACTGCAGGAAACTTTTGTAACAGTAACATGGATAAAAATGAGATTCATGCAACAAAATGATGCCCCCCCAGACTAAATGAAACCTTGTGTCACATGTTCCAGCTCTGTGGCATCTGAGGAACACCACACAGTGTCACTGAGGATGGTTCCAACAGCAGTTGGTGTTTACACACAACCATCACACCAGGAGCTGCACAATTTCCAACCCTATGCCAAGTTTAGCAAGGGTTGCCTCCAAGATACTTGGCCACCCAGTTTAGAGATTCCCTTTTCTACTAAGCTCCACTCAGCAGCAACATTTCTGATTATTTTTTGTTAAAGGGGGTGAGGGAAGCAAATGCTGATAGTACAGAACCCAAACCAACACCAGGTACCTTCACAACCCATTCCCTGGGGACACACAGCTGCCGTGGGCTGAGGGAATGAGCTGCTCCCTTTAGCACTACCACCAAATCTCAGGTGCACAGAGCCTGGCTTTCTGCTTAGTTTGAGCCACTGACTGAATTAATGCCTCTCAAGGGTGCCTGGTTTTATTTCATGTAACTATTCTTAACCATCGGTGAATTTACATGATGGAGGAGAGCTGAGAGAGAAATCACTTCTAATTGCCCTTATTTTTCCTTTCATTTAAGATCTGGACTCCATAACCACACGGCACAAGCCCCTGGTAGCCTGCATTATGTGCTAAAGATTACAGAGGTGCCCGTTCCCATAATATGACTGCCCAGTTGCAGCCTATACAGCCAATATTTTTTCTGTGGGATCAGCAGACTTCAAGCTATGCCCTAGAAGAGATGAAGGTACTGCAGGAAAGGAGTAAAAAGTCAAGTCTTAAAGTTTGAGAATATGTTAATCTCTTACCATATATAAGCTCTTTAAATATTTTTGAAGCATTACTGGCAGTGATTTTCTTCATGGTTCTGTTCTACTCTTTGCACGAATCCTGCCTGAACACACTCTCTTCCTTCCAAACCTCTGTAACGTGTCACACCTACATGCAGATTGAAGTTATGGATCCTTTTCATTCAATTGCTCTTGGATGAAAAAGGGAGGGGAGGAAGGGAGGGAAGAGCCGACTTTAATACTCTACAGTAGCACAAACCTCTTGGGCATTAAACATCGTTCAGGTAGACACATCTGGTGAAATGCATCACATCAAATTAGTATCAAGGGTATTGAGATTCTAAGACGACTGGCAGACAATTCCCCTTCTAATGTACTGCTTTTTAGATTGTTGAAGAAACTTGAATCCCAAATCTCCTGTGAAATGAGTGATACTAAACATGCCTGCTCAAATACTGAAAGTGAAGATCAAAGACGCACTGTCCAAATTGGCTTTGCAAACAAAGCAAGCCCAGAGATCCCCAAGAGAACGTGGTGCTAATTTTATCAGATCTCCTTGACTTCTTCCTCCCAACAGTTTGTCATTTAAGAAAAATAATAATAATGAGAATGCACTTCTAACTGTCAGAAGCCTTGCTGCAAGACAAACAAATTCATTCTCTCTTAAGTATATGCTTTGCAAGTCACCTAATAGTCTTAATCTAGTTTAAATGAAAAATGAAAATGTTTCACTCTCTGAAAGCCACCTCCATGTCAGTTCCTGAACCACACGGACACAAACACACACACACACACACTGCCATGAATATTTCAATACAACTCAGCCTTTCAGATCAATACAGGCAACTCTCAAGTTCTATTGATTTTTCAGAGGTTTGGCTCACAAGGGTGATAAAATATTTCTCAAGTTATGAAACCTGAGTTAAGGAGCTTTTGCTGACACTTCAGCATTTACCAGACACATCTCCCTCTCCCTCTGTCTCGATTTATGACTAAGCAATAAGTCTTGGTAAGGTGGGCAATATCATCCCATAGGGCCCACTTAAGGTCAAAAAGAGAAGTCGGGATAATAGGACAGCCCTTAAGGTCCCTAAAGTTCTGTTTTCTGAGGTAATCACTTATTCTTTTCCACATGCCCTCAAAATCCTTATTCCAACATTCATTAGCCAGTGAGTGCAACTCCCTTTCAGTGCACCTCTGTAAGCTGTCAAAAAGAAAGGGACACCAAAGCAGACACCAAATAAAGCAACTCCCTGCTGAGTCAAGGAAGCTAATCCTCTCCATATGGAAAGGAAATATACTTAATTATGTATTTATGCATGTCATTGCAGGCTTATATCTTGTTTCACTTTCATCCACACTGATCCAAACCTATTTAAATATAATGAGGAAACATTTTTGTTTTTACAATAACATAAGCACACGGTCGCTCAACATTTCCCAACCATTTCCTTGCAGGACACAGCAATTTCGTGTTATTATTATTACCTGAAGCAGCAGCTAGGGAAGCCAGCCATGGACCATGACTCCATAGTGTTAGGGTGTTTATAATTACAGAAAACCGAAGGCAGTTAGTGGCCCCAAAGAGTTTACAACTGAGCTGAAGAAGCATCTTGAGTTAGAAGATGGAATCCGTGGATTCTGGTTGCATTACTCCAATTTTTCCTTCCCAAAATGGGTGTCTCTACATAACAAAGAATTACATTTTTGATGCAGTGAATAGCACACAGCCCCTGCCAAGAGACCTGTTTGTGTACGACAGGTTAATAGTGTTCCCTGCTCTATGTACCTCAGTTTCCCTTTGTCCCCTCGTAACCATCCCATCTGTTTATATTACAAATCCCTTGGTGTAGGGATCACATCCAGGCAAAGACCTTACCTCAAGGAGAACAGAATATACACAAGCAACAAATCCTGCATTAGGATCTACCCAGGCAACACTAACATATTTTAAAATTAATAAACACATTTCAAATGTTAGAGTTCAAATTTTGAAATCAAAAGGACTGCTGTCATTGGAGGTACTTAGGGGCAGGCTCGTTAGCTGTGGAGGCAAAATTCAGTTTGCATACACTGACACAGAGAGGAGCCAAGGCTTAATTCACTTTCCCTATTTGTCCTGAATCTCGTTAATAGTTCTGCACCCAATGTGGCATCTATCACTGAAGCACAAGGCATTTTTGTAAAAAAGATGACTACTTATTATTCCTGTGAACAGATAGCGGTGCAGAGAAAAAACCAAGGTTAACTGGCTTGACCCACGGAAGTCATCAAGTCCACAGCAGTTGTATTGATCCCATTGCCTTCTCCAGCTTCCCCTCCATTTGGTGTTAGCTCTTTTGTTTTCAGGAATTAGGATTCATCTTTCATCACTCGAAATTTAAAGACCTTTATCTTGGAATAACCTCATTAAGTGGTTGAGACTACAGACTCTCATTACACACCAGTGGCCATCCCTTTCCTAGGAGCTGTATCTGATGAGTCAAGGAATCAGCACTCTGGTGTGTGTCCAAGTCCTCCAAGCAGAGCAAATGCTTTGCTCCCTAGGAGGCAGCGAGTATATTTTTGAAGCCTCACCTAAGAAATGTAACAATGAAATGATCATCCATTTAACTCGGTTTCTCTCCTCCCTATTGATGCGTTACACGAGGCTTTTTTTCCCTCTACAGCAATATGATGGCTTGAAGGACTGTTCCACCACAGCCCCTAAATCCCCTCCCTGATCAGTATGCTGCACGCCTCTCCCATTTAATGTGTACTCTCACTTTTGGTGCACTGCCCCCAAGACTCAGCATTTCATATTTCTCAGTTTTAGAAGTCTGTTCTCCATTTACTGGCCTGAGACAGACTCAAGCCCTTCTAAAGGGGGTGGCACTGCTACCTCCCATCCCCTGCTTTCAGAAAAATTAAACTAAAATATATACAATTCCCATAAACACACAAGACAATACTGGAGGGATGAATTCTCAAGAGCACTTACATAACTCAAAATCCAAAAGCAGTACTTTCGAAAGACCACGTCCAAAAACCCTGAACTCAGAAGTGTTAAACAAATAGCAGTTATGATGCTTGATACTTTGGGAAAATAAAAAATAAATCCAGTTAATTAGTTAGCCTAAGACACAATTTAGTAACCCAACTTCTGGCCTTATCAGTGAAATTATCAGCAAATCTCTTCTGAAATATATTTTTAAAAAAGCAAATAAATCTTGTACTGGATCCTAAGTGGCTTTTTGGTAGTTCAGGAGTATAATCCTATCTCTGTTTCTTTATTTAAAGCTATTTTTATTATTATTAACATTAGTCTTTTTTATCCAGTCAAGGAGCCTCAGGGACTTTGAGGCCAGGGACACCCTGTGCTAGCTGCTGTATCTCGCGTGGCAGGAGGCTGTCCCAGCCCTGTTTATGACACTGAAGGTTTGAGAGGGAACAAGGTTGTAGAGGAAAGAAGCCTGGCCAGATCACAGGCTCTGCGGCCAAGGCAAGAGTGGAACATTCCCTGACCTGCAGCCTGCAATTTAAAAAGGCAACACAAAGAACATCAACATTTTATTTCCAAACTGATTCACACAGACAGAGGCAAAGACTCACTTATACCATCACACTGCTCTGATCTATGTACGACATCAAGAAAGCATCTGAATTGCAGTCAGACCCCTAGAAAAGCTCATCTGAGAGAACCTGCCCTGGAGAAGCTTCCCCGAGGTGACAGAGAGGTGGGAGAGTCCAGCTTGCTCGGTTTTCATTTTTCTCCCCTGTGCGATGGTCTTTAAGACTTTCAGGAAACAGAAATGCACTTCATTTCACTTCTGCAAACAAAATCTGGCTTTCACCTCCCTGCCTGGCGAAGAGGATTCATCATTCCCCTCATTTGAACTAATTTCAAACACGTTCAGCAGCACAGCTCCATGAAACTAAGAGGAGCTCTGCAGTTGCATCCCAGTTTGCCACTTCAAAAATGTAGCACCAGTAAACGCCATCCAATCAAGATCCATTACCTCCCATGGCAGCAATACTTCCCAAGAATCCTAAGTTAGTTAAAACCCACATCAAAAACCCACGTTGGCCATCTCTAATCAAATTACACTTTTCAAGCTGTTCACTCCCCAAACCCCATAAAATGGTTTCTAATATTTTTCCCACAACTGGTGTTAAACTGTAATTGCTTGCTGTATCTTTTTGCCCCTATTGAATAATTGGTGTTAGATTTGCCACTTTATAGTCCTTGGGAATGTGACCTGTCATTATAAAGCTTCTAAAAATATCGGTTAACACTTCACAATATTCTCTCCTTTATTTCCTCCTGCAGCAATGGATGTACCCTCCCTGGACCAGATACCTGATCTGCCTTTGAGCACAAAACCTTTCAGCAATAATTTCTGCAGTCATTTGCACAGTAACACCTTTAACATGCCTGGGAATAGAAAGTCAGATCTTTAACTGATGTAAACTGGCATAGCTCCACTGATTTTGAGAGTGACCTCAGTTTAGACCAGTTTTAGAGTTCACTAAGAATTTCTGTCCATTTACTGCATTTCAAAGCTCAAGCAAACTAATTTCTCTTTATTTAAATACTTCACAGAAAACCAAGCTCATGCAATAGGAACAGCTGTTCTTAAACAACAGATTTTCAGCCCAACTCGTGAATGTATTCCAGGACATCCTGAAAGTGAGGTCTAGTTGAAACTATCAGTATGCTCAATTATCTCCCTGGACAGGACCCTCTGTTTCTAAGCTCAGGGCCTCGGCCACTGATGTGCCAAGAATCGTGTTTCCCATGGCAGCTGTGTGGCCTGGGCTGTGCAGAAGGGAGGGTTTTTCACAGCAATAGCCATGAGGGTTCTCACACAGGATAGGTGATACACAGGGTCCCTTTTGGAGACAAGGGATTTGAATACAGAACATTTTCTGAAAGCCCACATATTTCCTAGTGCAATCACAAACATTTTTAGCCTCAGCAGGTTTGTACAGGTTTGCAGCAGCAGCTGGGACTCCAATTCCTGTCTCCAAAATCCCTGACCCACATTGTTATTTATTGTGCTGTAGCACTGGTACAACACATATGTTGTAACACATACCCCTGTTGCTCTAGCTAGCAGACCCTTGCAGACTTACTCTCTGACATCCCAAGCCACAGTGTCCAGCCAGAATATTTAGAAGTGCATTTCTTGACCAAGGATTGCCCAAGCTCTTCATAAAAAGAAGGATGGTTTGCCTGAGCAATCTTACACTTTGTACATTCTTCCTTCCCAGCACAGCCCCCAGCAGTTCCAGCGCAGCCTCATCTCCCAGTTTAAGCACAGGAATCATACTAACACTCTCATACAACAAGCCTGAGTCTCAGGAGGAAGGGAGGAAGGGAGTCAGCTATATTCAGCATTGTTGCTAAAACTCCACAGTAGGTTGACCCCCTGGCCTTTTCCAACAATCTTTAATACCCAGTGTTACATGATTCCTAACGGCACTTTTTTGGCGCTGGACAGGGCAGAGGTCAAGGGCTGGAATGTCACCAGGGCTGCTACTTACTGAGTAAAGACAATTAGACATTTGTCTAGACAACTGGGCTTTGTGCTGTGTGTGATAAGCATGCAATCAGCTCTCCGAGGTGATATAAACAAGCTGCCCAGCCACCACATTTTCCTTTCCAGCCTCCTCCTTCCTTTACCAGAGCTCTCTTGTGTTCTTCCTCTGTGTGTGCTGCTCTCTACAGCTCTCCTTCTCTGCATCTGGTGGCTCTGGTGTTAGAAACAAGCCAGCTGTGGCCATTACAGTTGCAGAACACAGAAAATACTTCAGCCACTGAGACCAGTGTAATTCTCCAAGTGTAGAGTTTGGCCATGCACAGGTATTATTACAGTATAACATTATTTATGCAAAATACACAATCAGTAACAGGATAGAGTAAGAACTCCTAATCCCAGACTAACAGCCATTCTCTGACAGACACACAGATCTAAGAACTATGGATTCAACCACTTAGAGGAAGGAATCAAAGCTGCACTTCCAGCGTCCAGAAAAGCACATCAGGCCAAGTTACTGCGTTTAAAAAAACCACACAAACCACAGGCAGACCCTTATTCCCCAGCATCTCAGGCCACTTGTCAAAGCCAAAATATATGTTTCAGATTACCCAAACCCCATCTATTACTTGTTGGAGGTAGGGAAAAAAATACCACCATGGTTTATTTTACTGTAAAATATTGACAACGACACCTTACAGTTCTATAACACCTCTAATTCCAATGATCTTACAGTATTTTATTGTGGCTCCAGTTCACCAAACAATGTAATCACAGAATTAAAATACCATTTACTCCAACAGAATGTGCTCAAGTGCTTTGCTGAACTGGGGACTAAACTATTTAAATTTACATGCCTGTAAGGCAGAAATTATCTATCCCATTCCACAGATGAGAAGAAAATGAGGCTTGCAGAGAAACTCAGACTTACACTTTGTGATTCCAGGTATGTCCAAATCAAACAGCGGGATACACAAGAATCCAAAAACAACTGACTAGAGGCAGAACCTGTGTTAAAGAGGTTTATATTTTCATCCCTGTGCCACTGAGACCAGATGTGCATACACAAGAAGAAACAAGAGCATATGGGAGAGATGAATGCATCAGCACTGAATATATATAGTCTAGGAAAATTATTTATAGAATCATAGAATCCCAGACTGGTTTGTGTTGGAGGGGACCTTAAAGATCATCCAGTTCCAATCCCCCTGCCATGGGCAGGGACACCTCCCACTAGACCAGGTTGCTCAAAGAAGCCCCATCCAATCTGGCCTTTAATTGTTCTTTCCCCTCAAAATGGGCACCCAGTTCCAGTTTTAGACCTGGCAAACTGGCACAAACTCAACATGTTAAATCCAGATCCTGCCTCTGGGTTCACAAAAGGATTTTTGGAAATATGAGCCTTTTCCAGCTCCAGGGCCTGCAGGAAAACCCTTGCGGATGTCTGTCTTACCCAGAGCTGTTTTATAGGACCTTCTCAAGCAGAACTTGCAACACATAATGTCCTGGGAACCCTTCCCCCAAATTTCTAAGTGGGACTTTGGAAGAAATGTGCCTCAGGAGAATCCTCATTGTGTTTTACACTGAACCCACCCACATGTAAAGGGAGGTATTTTTCAGCCTCATGCTGTGTAGATACACTCAATAAAGCTCACAGTTCACTCTCTCACTATCCAGTCCCACTGCCTTGATTTAAAGAGCTCCAAATAACTTGGGACATAACAGCAAACTTCACGCAGAGGAACATTAAGTGAGGGCAAATTCCCTCTTATATCACCCAAAAGCTGACTGTATCCCAGTTAAGAGAATATCCAGGACGTGTTTTATTTACATTCCGCAAACAAGGCACTTGGGCTTTTGAGGTTTTGTGTTTGTTTTTTTTTAAACCAACTTTTGTCAGATGGGTTTGTCTGAAAATTTCTTGTAAAGCCCTGAACAAGTTCTGCTGAGCAAAGCCAGGTCTGCATTTACTATTCTCCAAGCTTCCAAGGCACCTTCTTGCACTGTAATGGCACGGTGATAGAGCAATGATATAAAACTGAGGGAAATGAATCAAGGCTGTTAGTATCCAAACTATTAAACGTAAAACTTCTGTTTGTGAGCCTCAGAGGCTTCTTAAAGCGTAAGGAACGTCATCAGCCTAACCATGCAAGGAACTGTGAGTTGTTTAAAGCTTGATTTAGCACAGTTTCTTTTAGGTTCAGAGCCACTTAAGATGAAGTCCTGCCTTGCATGAAGTTCTATTAAAATCAGGAAAGAATGGCTCACTTAAAAACAGCTGTTCAAATATCCTTTGTTGTCTAGACCATTGATAGATCCAGATTCAGAGGAGTCCAACAAATATGAATTAAAGGCTTGCTAAAGACAGAGAAGAATGCAGATGCAGAAGTTAATTTATCCACCTTTCTGAAAAAAATCTAAATAAGTTTATTCCAAGTTCTGTGTTGTACTGGTACAGTGCTTCCAGAGTCACACTGCCCAGCAGTCACTTCCAAGATTCCAATGAAGCAGTAGCATGAAAGAGATACATAAGCTCCACCATCTCCAGTAGAGTTTCAAGATGTGGTGCTCAGCATGATTAAAATATTTTGTGGCTTCCTCTAGGTGCCTGTCCACATATTTCTGTGCCCAACTAAGCTTTGTTCTCGTGGTTCTGGTTAATAAGAACTATAAATAAAATCATTGATATTGTGGGCATTGTGAAATTTTCTTTCTTAAAAATTAAGAGAAATTGAAAATTTACACATGTTCAATTTGATTCTTTTCAATTTGCAAGAAGTAATTTATCTACAGAAATCACTGTTGGAAGATAAAAAAAAGATGAGAAAAAGAACATTTAAATAGAAGAAAATAAATATTTGCACTTTTGTAAAGCAGTACAAGATGGCGAGCTCTGAGGGAGCACTACTCCAGGCTCTTCCAGCCTCTACAGATGTGAGCCAGTCCATGGACACGGAGAGAACTCCAACACTGGTTACCATTTGGTTTAGATTGGCTACAAAATCTGTCTTATAAGCACAGTCCCAAACTGTGCATTGCTATCGATAAAGAGAAACATCTTTTAGCACAATGGTCTTAACCCCTATCTGTAGATCCAGCTGAACAGGAAAGAATACTTCCAGGTCATGCCAACCCTGAAGGTGGTGGGTAAGTAATGCAGGGGTTAGGAAGGAGCCCACCCAGCTGTTTGCAATAGTGTGCCAGAGGCAGAATATCCACACAGGCCTACAGCAGCCTTTGCTTTGATGAGATCAGGGGAGAATTTAATGATAGGATTCTCTCTTTACTGGAGCTGGAACAGCTATGGTTCTACTCTGCCCAGATCATCCTGGGAGTTAAAAAACCTAGTCAGAGGCTTTTCTTTCCTAAAGTCTTTTCTTTCCTAAAACGCCTGGTGCAATAGGAACTTACTCCATGAGTTAAAAATAAAATATGAATATGGAATATTATATATGAAAATATTAATGTTTGTACAGCCTGCGCAGACTTTAGAGCAACCAGCTACAGTAAGTGAAAACCTTCGCTTCTGTTGCTGCTTCTGTAATATGTTAAATCAACTTCCATCGGTAGCAATTCTCCTGCAGAATGAGGGCCCTTCCTCCTTCCTTCATATAATTTGACCCCCAGGGCATAAGAGCTTTCTCCTCTGCAGCTCTTACCCATCAGTGCATCTTCTTTGCATCTCTTTTCCCCTTCAACTCATTCACACTCTCTTTTAAACTCAGCTGGAAGCGTCTCTTTTCCCCCTTGCCCATGACTCTTAATTTCTCTCTCCCTTGGCAGTTATTTAACTCATTAACTGAATTAATTTTAACCCTAAAGCACTTTGGGTGAATAGATTTTATGAAAGATCTGATACAAAATAAAGTCTTGGGGGCCTTATGCCACTGTAGGTGCACAAAGGAGCCTTAGTGTAACTGAGAATCAGACCCTTATTTCACAGATTCCACGTGGAGTTTAATCTCAGTGCGACTCCCAGATTCCATTTAATGACAAAGTGGCTCTTTGATTGATAAAGGTCCCATGCCTCTGATGCAGACTAAATAGCCAAGCATCCTGAACAGTGGAAAAATTATTCTTGGATCTGTATGAAACAAGCCTCTCCATCATTTTCCCACACACACTTCTTAGAAAAAAATCCCTTTCATTTTAGAATGCTGTTTTATTAGGAAATATTAAGAGCAGAGTAGACTCCAAGGTTTTGCCTTTTGCTCTAAGAGGTGGCTGTTTGGCAGGGAGGAAAAACAGGAAGTCAACATAGAAATAACATGGAAGTTGCTTTACAGAATGTTTATTTTGCTAGGTGCACTGATGGCTTTGAAAATCAGCTAAGTTTCTCTTTCAGGTCAATTAAACATTTGTCCAGCAAAACTGCACTGGAGACAAGAGTCTGAGAACACGAGGTATTGACTGTAACCTGCTAGCACCCAGAAAGGGGCATTTTCAGCTGGCTGGGCCTAGGTGGTTTCAAAGACTACAATTTTCCACCTAAATATCTGGCAAAAGAAGGAGGGGAACCTGCAGAGGCTCCAGAAGTATGCTCAGAACAAGCAAGGGAATGATGGCCCTTCAGCACAGCTACACCCCATAGACTATCACACAGTTCCTGACTCACATCCTCATGGGATTTGTATTATCTAAACTCAGATATATACACACACACATCTTTATATTAAAAATCACCTATTCTAAATGATGATTACTGTGCACCACTATTCTTTAGCACTGTGAAACTCATTACAGCGAGATCGCCCTTTAGAGAAGCAGCACTGATTCCTGCAGCACACTGCCTAGGTCTGTCAAAAACCTCAGCTTTGAAGAACATTTCTTCACCAATAAAACTCCATCAAACAGCGTGTGTTAGAGAACAATAGAACAAAAAGCAGCCCACAGAATCACATTCTGTTTCCCACTGCTGCCACCAACTTCCTAAATAACCTTGAGCAAGCCACTTCCCAAGACTGCTTTTCCTCCCAAGGTTTCCTTGCTCAGACCATCAGCTCCTTGGGGCAGAGACACTGTATGTGAGGGGTACACAGGCTGAACGTCCTGATACCTCCACAGTTAAATAATATATGTTACCATAAGCATACATACAAGTACACACAGAGACTGGAATGGGCTTTCAGAAATAAATCACAGGGAAAGAAATCCTGGTTGGCTACTGTCCTGTTCACTGAAAGAAAAAGCAGCATCTGTTTGCATCTGGCACACGAATGCCTTGGCCCATTTTTATTACAATACACTTATTTCAGTACATTTGAAAGTTTCATCAGCTTTTGTAGCAGGACCACTCTGCTGATGGACTGAGGAAAATGGAGAAAAAGGAGGTGGTAAAGGGGAAAAAAAAAAAAGGGACGTGTCTGCAACTGCTGCCAGTTTCTCCATTACAGACACACACTACAACTACTAAAGAACTTGCCCTGATCTTCTCCAAACAGATGACCTCGCAGCTCTTTCCTCATCTGTAATTTCTAGATTTCAGCTGATTTAAAAGCCTGCTAGGAAACAAAACACTGTTCACAGATCAGTGCCAAAGAGAATCCCTCGTATCAGAAACACGTCTGTCTGTCTCTGATACACGGAGTAAATTGACCCCAAATACAGCCCTGGACTTGTTGGTTGTTTTCCCTGGAAGCAGTAAATAAGGAGCAGGGCTGAGAAGCTAAGCCAAACTAATTTGGCGAGTTATTATTTGACTGAAAGGTGATACTGAACGTTTAAATGGTTTATCCCTTTCTTGTTAGTGGCATCATTCAGTCAGGACTACTAAGCCTCCAAGTGAACGGATTGCAACTACCGAGGGAATTACTCACTCCAACCAGGAAATGTGGGGTTTGTTAGTTCAAACAGCATCTGTAGGAAGCTGGTAAACAACAGCTGAGATGATGAAAGATCACATCAACTCCTTGCTTTGAAGTAAAAGATGCTGAAACCATGAGTGTACGAGTTCTTATTATAGCTTAGCCCCCCCTGCATGCTGATCCCCAAGAATCTGGCATGGTTGTTCTTGCTGCATAACAAGCTGGATAATAAAAATCCATAAAAATATCAACGAGGCACTTGAAAGTGACATGAAAACGCGTCGGAGGGCTATTTCTGGTGATGCTGCCATTAAAGGCAATTTGTTACTTTATGCCTGGAATGAAATCAAACATTCTTCCAGGCCCGGAGTGACATTTTTAGTCTCAGAAACTTAAGATGCGTTGTCACCGGGATGGGTGTATTACAGAACCATCAGCATCATTTGTACACGGGGTGTATGTCAGGTCACATTTTAACAGCAGTCTCAGAAGGCATCGAAGTGTGAATTCTCCCATTTACAAAGTTAGTTAGATATTTGTTGTTAATTAGAAAAGTACGAAACCAAGTTAGGTGTCCCTGCTCCCTGGCATGTTAAGGGGCTGCAGGTTAAATGCCTGCAATGCTTTTGAAAAAGCACTGGACACAGTTGCTCCTGGAAGTCCTGTCCAGCTCCTGGAACATGACCTGTCAGGACTGAGGATCACAGCACATGCACCCCATGTCCCTGTTGCTGTCAGCTTCCAGCATTTTAGTCCACTCCAACCATAAAGAAAAATCTCCTCACCCAACACCTGCTTTCTCTGTCTGTTCAAAATCCTCTCAAAGTTTGGTACTGTGTTTCCTTTTTCTTTCCCTGCCAGGCACCTCTCCACCTTGCTTCTTCATCTCAGCTAATTAATCCTATCATGTATTTCACCCTTAACAAAAATGGCATCTACAGAATCCAGTCGCTAAGGCACTGGACTGGGACAGTGGAGACCCAGGCCTTAGTTCCAGGTCTCCAGTGGTCCTACAGTGCAGTCATTTCTCTCTCTAAGCTATTCCTGTATGAAATAAGGATAAAAATTTACATCTTCATTTGCAAAATGCTTTGAGATATCTACATGAAAAGAGCCAAACAGCAAGCATGAATAATATATGAGACCTACAGGACAAGAGATGGGTTTTATTCCTGGTCCTAACATGCTGACTAAAATGTTTTTATCTATGTAAATATATTTCCACAATAAGTTATTGTTAATAACAGCCTTTTCCCTTATTTTTTTACAGCCTTGAGCTTTAAAAATTAAAAATTGCCTGGTCAGGAAGATCTCTAAAAGCTGTAACCCTGACAATGAGGTCTCTCTTTTTAGAGCTACTGTACAGCCTCCCATTTCCCCCCCATTTCCTCCCCCTGCCTCCCCCTCCCCCAGAAAGGCACCCTAGATTATGTACTGTATTAGAGTAAAATAAGCATAGACAGTTGAATTTGAACTAGTCATGTTCATATGTCAGAAGGTGCCTGAAAGTTGAAATCCTCAGAGGTATTTGGCATCTAATTTGTTTGATTAGGTGCCTTTCAGCACATTTAAATAAAATTATTTAGGATGCGATACAGCTTGCAGAGGCTAACAAAGTGCTTTAGGGTACAGCACATCCAGCTTCTGCAGAAAATAAACATCTTAGGCCTTGACCCTACAATAAACCTCTCAGCAGCAGCTTTATGTCTTCAGTATAGCTGCATTTATGACTTTAAAATCTTAAAAATAACTGCTGTCCCCAAATGAAGGAATGCTAAAGGATATGGATTCAGATATGAAACTACATCTCAGAGATACCATGTCAAACCAGTGTCTTTCAGAAGATGAAATCTTCAAAGAGTCTTCCCAGCCCTTAAAAATGATGGTCAAACAACAGCAACTCCTCCTCTGTGCCGAGTCCCATCCACTCCTGAAATCTCTGGGCAGCCACCCTTACAGAAACAAAGTTCAGCTCCAATAAAAGCAGATGCTCCAGAGGCTCCATACAGTCACCTAGGATCCTCATTCCTACTGTTTTTTTCATGCAAAGTTGTGATGACAGGCTGTAGATCCCCAAATGCAGAGTCCCAAGATAGTTGGGAGATGCAGCCAGACTTCACTGCTCACCTTCACCTCTGCCTGTCCCTTTATGGAGGCAATAAACCACCACATTCACATGCATCAACATCAGCTACCGACTGGCATCAGGTAATGGATTATTAATTACCAGTGATAGATGTACTCAGTGGCTTTCCTTTAGCTTCCACTCCTGGGTGGAAAACTGTACAACACCTGTAAGCAACTCAAGTGGCTGTGGCACAGCCTGCCTTATGCTACAGACAAAACTGAGCACAAGTAGGTCCTGTTTCTGCTTGTCAGTGTAGAGCATGTGTTGCAGGGGCTGGGTGGAAAAGTGAGGCACGAGGAGGGCTTGAATCTGAAGGGTTCTGACCTAAGCACTGTTGTTAGCCTACAAGATCATCTCTTTCTTTTTCCAGCACAGAGCTGCTGGGTCTGATTCAATCAGCTTTGAAATGTAGAAAGTGAAAACAAATCTGTTCAGGTTCTTTCTCTCTGATTACAAGACTTAGCACCTTCACAGAATGAGCATGGAGAGAAACACACACTCTGCAAATGAATTAATTAGACTCCATGAAAGCACACGCAGGCTTGGAGGAGTGTCTTATCGAGCAGTTTCCAAAGTAACAATTGGTGAAAAAAAATAAATTGCATTCCCCAGTGCCCTAAATGTGACAGATTAGAACAACCAGGGTAGAGAGGAACATACATGTACCAGGACTGATGCACAATCATCATGAATGCACATCTATCTGAAATGATAGCACAATCAGCTGTCAGAACATGCTGTTCTTTCACTTACATCCTCCCCCCCCAGCACTCTAAAGGTATCTGCCTGCATTATGGGACTACAAGTAATGTAATAAAGAAAAAATTCAAGTTTCATTTGACTCTTGTTGCACTGTACACCAGAGCTGCATGCTTTACAAGTCTACCAGAGTGAAATAAAAAGTAAGACTTCCTGTATGTCTGCTCCACTTCTCAGGTTATGAGGCAGAGAAAAAAAAATAATCAGTAATTGCTTTACATATAAATGTGAAAACAATTTTAGAACTCCCTGGTCCTGTATCAACAGGCATATGTCTTTTACCAGCTCTGAACTGCACATTATCATAACACATAAGAGCAATGATAAAGGAAAAGGTTATACTTCACAGTTCTATGTTAACCTGTTTATGTCCAAGCATTTGCAAAATTACTTTTTTCCCCATGAGGTGTATCTGGGGATGCTGAGGACTCTACAGCTTGTTTTATTTTGCAAGGGGTAGTAACGTAAAAATCTAAGACCATCTCCCCTAGCCCCACTCCCCTCCAAAGCCACTGAATGCAACAGGAGGAGGAATCTAACACGTAAACTACAGGAGCCACAAATGTAGGCATTCTACCAGTTCTCAGATACCAATGGCTATGTTATATTGCTAGGGTGTTATATTAATGCAGAAAGTATGACAGAGAAAGAGGAAAATACTCAGTTATATGTATTTCATTAAACCAGTCAAAAGGAAAGCCAGAATCTGGGTGGCTGACATACAGATTTGCACAAAAATAACTGAATGGGTTTAAAACCCACCCAGTTGTATTGTTATTTCAGTGCTAATATATCCACACAAACCAGCCCTGTACATCCATCAACAACAAAACATACACTCCACAAAGAAAAAAGAAAATCAATATTATGCAATTAAAACTATTTCTTTTAAGTAGCAGCAACCTGTCTGTTCCTTCGGCTAAGACAGCCAAAAGCTTGTATAGTACATACATAAGAAAAATAAACCTGAGTGGACATTCTCCTCAAGCATTCACAAGGAAACCCCAGGGAGCTGAGAGCCACTTGAGGGAGGAACAAAGCACTTACCTCAGTGTAATGCATTGCCAGAAACCGTTTTATAAAAACCAAACCAGCGACGCAGAGCACTGCAACTATTTTCCCTGCACATGGCCCTGCACTCCAGTTACATCTATTTATCAACAGTTAAAGATCTTTGAAAGAGAAGTGAAATTCAAGAGTTATATTAATTAATGCATAGAAAAGTGAGTATGGGCACTGCCACCAGGCTGGGCTAGGTTCTTATTACATAAGGAAGTCCTTGTAGCCAGCCATAGTGGAAACCCACTGTCATTAGTGGGGATCTGCACAAGTCCTTGCACAGGCCCAGGAGCCTGGAGAATTATTTCTTGGATTCTAAGGTCAGCAAGGAGAGAGAATTTCACCAACTGCTCTTGCACTGAGCTCACCAGCTCTTGCTTCTCTAAGCACATCCTCCACAAAGGCACTCAGCCATGCTGTGGAGGAGGGACAGAGAAAGGCTCTCCTGGAGGTGCCGTACCTTTAGTTCTGTGAAGTTGCTAGTACTGGATTTAACAAACACGGTTTTTATAAAGATCTGAACAGGTGTATATATTAAAAGCCCCAATCTTGAGGAGCTCGGAAACCATACAAGATGAAGAGAGTATTTTATTCCTAAGGAGAGAGTAGAAGATCAACAGGTAAACTAAGCTGAACTTGAACTTGAAACATCACAGACTGCTTGAGTGCTGAAGGAGACAGTCTGAACACTGTCCTGAATGCTTAAGGCTCTGATTTAGTGCCCAATGAAATCAATTATTGATTTCAGGAGTTGGAAGATGTCTTATGTGAGTTGCCCAAAGGGACAGAGGAAGTTTATGGCAGAGCTGAGAACCAACCCAGATCTCCAGCCTTTCCATTTAACCATATGTCCATCTGTCCTTTTAAATTTTTCTGTATTCTTTTTAAAGTCGATTCCCCCCACCTCTGCCCCCCTGCTCTGCTAGGAAGAAGAAGATGGCACTTTAACTCTCCTAGCTGCGCTCTGTCAGCTCTCACTGCCACTTGGGATGTGCCGTCGCTTCCATGGAAACAGAATCGTGAATCTTTTTCCCAGGAAATGCCTCCAAACTGCCTTCATTTTGTTTTGTTGTTGTTCATACAGTAAAAAAGATCATATATTAAAAACTTTTAGCTGTGATCAAGTCATAACAAACATATAATTCAAGCACTTAGGCTTAATTTTTCTCTGCTATTTAACAAGAGAGAGAAAACAAGAATAAAAACTTTTCATTTACCACTAAGGCGCAGGAAAATAAACTGGTTTGAAGGGGCTGAAGAATTAAAGTAGGAGACACAGAGCCCTTAACCTCTGGGTCACAGATCTGATGCAGCCCAGTAAGTAAAAGAAAAAGCTGCCACCAGGTGATGACCGTTTACAGGGTGGCTTTCGGCCAGCTGGTGTGCGCTCTACCGCACGCCCATGTCCACTTGTGACCGAGCCACAGGGGCAATTTTCCTTCACATCATGCATGACACGAGTGATAATCCTCTCCTGTCTTCTGCTGTGCTCCTATTATGGGCATCATCCAGAAACTCCAAGTTCACTCAAAGAACTGGCCTTAGTGCATGAATTCAGCAGAATTTCAACGTTCAGTGTGATACAAGTGGTCACGATAGTAGGCTCTGGATCTTAATTATGCAGCATTTTCAGCCAGGCCTTAGAGAAAATAGAAGCCCGTGCAGCAATATTAGTGATCAAGGTAACACACATTCCTGATGAGAGTAGTTTATGAAGCCCACCCAAATATGAAAAGGTTAAGCCGTTCAACACAGTAATTCTGCATGTAACGGTCAGAGAAACTTTGCTCTGCCCTGTGCTTGTACCAACTTGCAAGGCACAACAAATGATTTTGGCTGCCAAGGAGAATTCTCCCACTGTTCTATCTGCAATGCCAGTGCAATCCACAGAAACCGTGTTGGTTTCATGTATCGTAACAGCCTGGGGGAAACTTTACTCTTTTTTTATTTCATTCCTATCTCTTCTTATTTTTCCTCCATCCTGCAAACAACTAATTATAAAGCTACACCTAAATTATAAATTACCAACTTTAGGGGGAAGAAAATTTACTTAAAAATCTGAAAGGCTGGTAATGTCAAGATCGGAGAGAAGCAGCTGTTTTGGAAATGTTGCCTTTTTCTTTGTTCCGAATGCTATTTAAACATTGGCAGGGGGCCTCATTAAAGATGAATCGATGAATTAGTAAGTAGTGTTGTAGCCAGAAGAGACAGCATGTGCTCCTGTGGTGAAAACAGATTTACACAAAAGAAAGGAAGGGAGGGGAGAAAATATCCCATCAGAATGTGTAACAAATTCAGTGTTTTGCAATATTCTATCAGAGCTGCACCAATCCCAGGCAGGATCCATCAGAATTTCCAATATAAATTCATATTTGGGGATAGAAGTTGGAACTGGATGCAAAGTTTCCTCTGGGCTAAAATGTAATAGACAAGTTTTGAACCCTGGAGCATTTTAGTTACCAAAATGTTATGAAGTGTGAAATAATAATAATTAGGAACATAACATGGGAATCACAAAACACAAAGATATAATCCAGCTGAAAAAGCAAAGAGAGATATCAGATCAGCTATCACAATTGATGTATGCATGCATTAATATGTTAATAGCACCTTACTTTTGGCACCAGACTTCAATGGAAGTCTCAGAAAAAAGGATCAGCTTTAGCCATGGAACTGCAGGGGGGGTTTCACATAGTCCAAGATGACGAGGGTATAAATATCAAGGGACAGACCAAAAGTGGAACTGCTTATCTGACTCTGAAATGCAAAGAAGTCAGTGAAGACAAAAGACCTGTCACAGCTCCTGCCCTCAGCGTGATACTTACTCTCTTGGCCTTTATTTCTTCCTCCAGCACCAGGAGATGCAAAGTAGGAGCAAGGTAGCAGTGCCACCCTAGTAATGAGAACGGTGCTTCCCATCACATGACTGAACATACCTTTCACATAACCTGGTTCCAGGCACCTGCCCACCACCTGATCCTGGGTGCACCATCAAACAACTGCACATCAACCTTCTCGTATGCCACCAGATGCCTTATTATCAGCTGAACTGAAAGTTGAGAGCAGGAGTGGAGCTCCAGTCTTAATAACAGAAACCAGATCCAAGCAACCCTTGAATTTTTTGCAAAACTCCCAAAATTACTTCTGAGGAACATTGCAAAGAAAAATACTTGCTACTCTTTCCCATGCAGACCTCCTCCCGGGAGGGTTCTCAAATATTTTGCCAATCAAAACCAAACCACAACAACTCAAAAGTTACCAGAAGTTGCATCTGTATTTTAAGCAAATGGTAAAGAAGGCACTTGCACAGACCTACACACTGCACAACCCAATCCCATGTTATTCCATGGTATTTCATTTCCCTAATAATAATTTCACCTCTGGCTAACAAATAGAAGCATGAAAATTTCACCGATGTTTTCAGAAGACTGTAGAAGGATGAGGGAGAAATAATGCTAGGCACTACACAGGCATAGGTGAAACTAAACATGTACACAGCTACGTACACAACTTAGGTTAAAAAAATCACACAGGAGAATCTGAGACATGGAGTAGTGGTGTGACTTAGTACTGGCACATGAGCATCCTGAGCTGGAACTAGGACTGGTGGCATGTGTGGCTTTTCACCTGAATTCTACCTCCCCCCATACAGAGACACTATAAGAGAAATACACAGGGTAATAGAAAGTTCCTTGCAGAAAATCAGCCCTGCTCTCTCACACTCAGTCTATGCTCAAGGTGGAGAGTGAACAGTTTGATTTCCCTTTCAAACCAACTTCTGAGATCTTTATGTCATCTTAAGTTTGTTATCTGGGATATTAAGAACAGATTTTTTTTTAATTAACTTTATGTCCCTTGACTCCTCCCCAACTGCTTCAGGTACATTATTATTCCCGTTGACTCCCTGTGACCATGACCCAGATTCTCACCAACACAGAGATTTGATCAGGCAGAACTGAGACCATCAAGAAGCAAGATAAGATTCCCTGATCCACATCGGGCAGCCACACCAGACCTAACTTGATGGCTTAAGTTAGAGCAACCCAGAGGATACTCTAACATGCACAATAAGACACTCAGTCTAATTGGACCCAACAGCACACAAAAATTAAGTTTCACCAGATTTTCTGTCTGTCTTACAATGTAAACCTCTATAAGAACACATTAATTTAGAACCTCCCTCCATGAACAATTGTCACTGACAAGTAAAGCCCCACCACTTTGTGCCATGTGGCCAAAGTAAAATGGTAAGACATGGGAAAGTTTTACTCCGTTTGCTTCCATTGTGAATAGCATATTATTCCTTAAAAATCAAATTAATTACTTGCAAAATAAAATATCACTTAGAATAAATAAAGAGAACAATATCTGGCCCACAAATCATACTCTTATTTAAATGAACTATTAAAAAAATAGGCATGGGGAAAATTCTCCATCACATTGTTTTCTAGCTCAGAGAATCACCAAGAGAAATGTCAAAGGTAAGAAGAAATCTGAATTATTATAATTATTTAAATCAAGGGGACAAAAATGCTAAAAAGAAGCTAAGAGGGAACAGCTAGAGAGAGCTATACAAACAAAAACATGGGTAGAGAAATAAATGGGTATTTAATGCCAAAGAAATTTTAGGGTTACAGCCCAGAAATGGTTAACACATTCTTGCAGCAGAACATGTATTAAAAATAAATAAATAAATGAATAAATATTAGCTCACTACTCTTCTAAACTGACATGGCTTCCATTCAAAATGTTTGTTTCATACCATTGCTGTTCCTCTGGCTTTGCTGCACTTTCTCTAGGTAGGGTCATAAAAAAAATATTGTACCTTAAAAAAAAAAAATGTACTTGAATCTATTGATTTCTGCTGTACTAAAGCCCCTGACATTCTGGTGCGATGAAGATATTGCTCTGGACCCTGTGTGCCTCCTCATACTTCTCCTCTGCTTATGAGGGTCTCTAAGGATGGTATTAAAGATATTGTAGTTCCCACTTTCCGACTCTGGGATATCAGTGAGATTCTCCTGTGTAAAGAATAATTATCAGCACTGCTGTTACCTCTAGTAAGTGTGTAATTACATGCTCTGTTTTGTGGGCTGTAGGCTGTGCAATTTTAAATTATACAGTAATGACAAATTCTTTCTTTTTCACCACCTTCTTCCAAATAATAATAATAATCATCATCAACATCACGATGAAAGAAAGGAAATCTTCCCATGTTACGATTAGCAATTTGCATTTGGTTGTGGATTTATTTTTTCTTTCAGACTGAAAGGAACTTTGAAATCTAAAATTTCTGCTGAAAATAGAAGAAGAAAGCTAATAGAGGTAGAAAGGGAATGAATAAAAGCACTGAGAGAGTGAATATAGAAGAAGCCTTAACACAGAGAGCACACAGGCATGGGAGAATATTTGATTCCATTCATTCAACAGAATTTGCCCTGCTTTTATTGGAAAGGCTGTTCAATAACAGGGGCCCAATGCACACTGGAATCCTCTCCAAAAAATGGAAAGTATTTCTTCACAAGCCCCAAATTGAGATTTCTCTGCAGAAAGAAATCAGCACTCAGTGAAGGAAATTAGCCTGACCATGACAAACAACATGTAGTGCAAAGTGCGTGTAATCAGTTCAAGAGATCAGATGTCAGAGTGCTCCCTTGTCTGTCCCTTGATCATCACACCAATTAGCGATTAAATATTAAAACAAGACCACTAGATATGAGCAGAGATTGCTAGAAGCCATCATAAGCATGCTCCTATGCCCACACAGACAAAGGCAGAAGACACATGCATTGGCGTATGGAGCCTGTTCAGAAAACAGGGAAGAAAACCAAAATCCATTTGCAGCAATGCACAAGCAACATTTCTCTCTGCAAGAGGGAGAACCTTTTCTTTGTGAACTGAGAGCAGATCTTCAGCTAGTTTATTTGTCTTCAAGAGAGTTAAAACAGTTTCATTCTCTATTTTTATTTTTCTACTCCTACTAAGGTTTACATATATTCATGTTCCCTTTAGGCAAAGTTTTATAGTGATTACTGGGGAGAAACCCAAAATAGACCTATATAAATACACCTCTAAAACCTACAGGATTTGCATTAGATCATTTCCATGGGTTATTTCAGGTATGGGGCTTGTGAGCAATCCTACGGAATTCAAGGGTTTGGATACAATCCTCAATGAAATTCTCTAGGAATGTCACAAAATGGAAAATTCATTATTTACTATTCAGGCTTCTTAGAGTTTATTTCCAACAGCAGGACGCTCTTTGAACTCCCAGTGTAACAAGATGTAATCACATATAACCACAGGAGCTGTTGCTATTTACAGTACTGTTTCCAAGTAAATATCCATAGGAGGAAAACACGCAGGGATCAGAGCATGTAGGTGTTTCAGCAGCATTCTCTCAAGCTAGTCTTTGGTACAATTGAAAACAACTGGTTAATAAGTTGAAATTTTGGCTTGCAAGATACTGAACACTCTTTGGAAATGGAAACTGGTAGTATTCTTTGCAGAACAATTACAGGAGCCTATCTGGAACACCAGGTCTGTGTTTTACTACTCAAGCAGTAAATAACACTAGAGGGATGAAAACAACTTGGGCTTTGTTTCAACTCCATCCCTAATGTCCTACCAAGAATTAATTCTTCCACTGCAGTGGTATTCAGAGGCTCTGATTAGGTAACATCATGTCAGGCCACATGAAATAAACATATGACAAGAAAGATGAATGAAATACATAGAGGGAAAATAACTTCCCCAGAGTCACAAGGAAAGTGGCTATAGAACCAAACCTGGAATTCAAGATTCCTGGCTCAATATATGTACAATATATGTAGCTTTTATAGCTGTTCCATTTCACCTCTGAGGCAAAAAGAAGAAGTTTAACAGAAGTGTCCTCTTCATTGTCTTCTGGATCAACTTGAGACTAGATCCTGCTTCCCCAAGTTTTGAATCAAGCATACCAAGTGTATCATCCACCTAAAACTTACCAGCCACGCTCTAGGGGAAGAGCTGAATCACACTTCCCACAGGTATTGATGAGGCATATTTAACTGTTATTAAAGTGCATATCAAGACATTGCAGGTCACACATCTATTGGTTTGTGCATGGGAAGATCTGAATGCTGGTTATGGCACAACTCACTTCACAGCTTATTCTCCCCAGAAATGAAGTTTCTGCTTATTAAAAGATTTTCTTTCAAAGAGAGATTGCAACTCATGAAAAATCATTCTTTGCATATGCTATAATATTTTCTGAGATCAAGACAAGATCTCACAGACATAAGAAAAAATAATTCTGCTGCTAAAATAGATGGCTGTGCTCGGCTCACCCTAATTCAGCACTGGAAGTGATACCATTCTAGTATCTGTATGGGAGGTTTGCCCACAAGTTCAAATATACACTGCAAATGTTCTGTGATGTAGAAATAATGGATAGACAGGAGAAAGACTGAGCTGGAGTATCTCTTCCAAACAGTTGAAACCCCTTTGGCAATCAGACTGCCACTGAGAGTGCAATCTTGAAAGATGCTGGGCATAGTGGCCCCATTCCAGCACAGCCACATGACTTTAAGCACCTGTACCCTCGGTGAGGTGGGACTGTTTTCAGTGAGCGGGTGCAAAAAAATCTTCTCATTATATTTTTGTATCTACAGGAAGTAGTGGAAAATTATTTCCTTTCACACTATTTCACATCCATCCTGTAGGATTTAATACAGGGCTCCAGAAGGTTTCAACCAGCACTAAGAGATCTCTCTCTCATCCTCAGTTTTATAGCTCTTTTAGTCATTGTGCCAGAATCTTACTGGCATGGAAGGCAAAGAGGGCAGCTTGGAATCAGCTCCCACTGGAAGGCAGTGAGATTTGGGGACTAACTTGCCTTAGAAAAATCCTCTCTGTTAACATCGGTGGGACTAGTTAGATGCTTCTGTGTGTTATTGGATCAGACTCAAAAGACAAGAATCAAGCCCTAAAAGAGCAAGGTGAGGGATAGGCACTGGGATGTGAAAAATAGGAATTAAGTCAAGCATGCAAAATTGTCATTAAAATTTACCAGGCCAGGGACTAAATATGTGTCTCTCCCTTACAAAGCCTCACGGAGAAAGTCTTATAAAAATTAATAGGCACCGAGTCAATAGCAGTCTATAGGAATAAGGCAGGGTGCCATAGAAAGTACTCCAAAATCTACAAGGAAAGGTAAAGTTTTAAACATGCTTTCTTTTTTTTAATGCTCATATTTTAAATTCTGTTATAGAAATAAAAGCCTAAGAGAAGTCTAGAAGAAGAAATAATTTACAATTAAATATCATGAAGATACAGGGGGGAAATGCTATTGTAATTGTCTTGAAAAAAAAATTACTTGCCCATAGCTAGTAGAATTTTACTCCTGAGTTACACCTCAGGTGAATCTGAACAGTATTCCATTGTTCTTGATAAGTCCTAGAGGAATTTCATTTAAATGGCACCTTTAATCTATTAGCATTATCTTGTTTGTTTTGTTCTGTGATACAGGAGAGGTTCTGCACACATTTAACAATAGGTACCTCAGACCCAACAAAAAGCTGCTTCCTAAATTAGGGAATGAGGCTGTGAGGCAAATAGCTAAGATGCTTACAGAGATGAGAGGAAGCCTCAGTTCAAGGCTATATCATGTCATGATCCATATCACTGTGCTACAGAAGTGTTGTGAAGATAAACACAGCAAAGACTGGGAGACATTTGGTTTACAGATGACCACAGACAGGGATTAAATTCAGCTGCATAGATTAAACTGATTCATAAGCAAGCAATACCTATTAAACCTTAAATTTCTGGGCATAACCCGATTACCATAGGACAGTTGATATTTAGAACTTGATACCAAAACCAGTATTGCATCTATCCACAGCCCCACTGAAACAAGGCCCAATGTCACCAAGAGGCTTCATTAATGTATGTAGCACAGTTCAACATCTTCTGTTGAAAGATGGCTCATAAATGCTAAATATTATTCACTAATAAATATCTTATATATACACATGAGAATTTTTTAACCCATCAAAAATAATAGGAGGTTGTTTCCTGCCTCTTCCACCACACATCCATATAGATATTAGATACAGTCTTTCCCCTAGTGCCTCTTTAAAATTTGTTAGGACAGATTTGGTTCCTCTGGTTCAAATCAGTTAGGAAAAAGGCTGTGAAAGTTCAGCTATGGATGAATTCTTTCCTCTCAGAGACAGAACATAATCTAATTTCTTTGTTACTCACATGGTTTTGAAAAGCATCATCGGGCTCCCCATTCTTTTCTTGGGGTTCACATTTTGAATGGATCTCTCTTTCTGGATTTTAATTGACAGTGAAAACCTGATTTCTGAAGCCAAGGTAAGGTACTGAAGGTAAGTGATCAAAACACTGCCCCTGTAATAAATCACTGTAGTCCAGGTCACGGTTTGGAGTGTGAATGCAGCGTTCAATAAAGAAACACACTCCACCTTTCAGCTTCAAGCCGACCCCAGCTAATTGACCTCATTGTGGTCCCACCATTAATCATTCTGGCATAAGGGGCAAGAGGCAGCTCCACTGCATAGACTTTCATGAGGTGGGGGTGGAAATAAAAGGTAAGATGAAATCATAGACAATTCTTCCTTAATTAACTCATTGGATTTCCTGGTTTGTTAGATGTCACTATTTTACCAATGGAATATCCAGAACAAGATGCATGGTCTGTCTAGTTTGTATTCGCTTAGCCCACGGATGCCCAACACAGCAAATAAAGGTGGATGTGAACAATCCCAGGTACCAAGACACCAGAGAGCACAATAAAGCTACAGTGATGTTCGGGTCCGCAGTGCAAATCACACCACCCAGTTCATAAAACTTCACTTCCAACATTGAGTCTTTTAATAAGTCTTAAGTTTTTAATAAGTTTAAAATAAGTCTTTTAAACACTGAAATTGGAGTGACCTCAACATGAACATGAAATTGTTTGTTAAATCACCAGGAATTTAGGGGGAAACAACTACCACAAAGCTAAGATTTTCAAAATTACCTGAAGGATTTACTGAAAACCAAGGATTTAAAGTGAATAAGCAGCTCAAAAATCATGTACCTATTCACAAATATCAGCCACAAAGAATATTAACCATATTCTCAAATCACTGAAAATTCAGGAAGGGAATAAAATATTTAGCAGCTCTACTCTGAAGTCCCGTATTTATACAAAATGTCCTGCTGAACTTGCCCACCTGAGCTGGCACTATTACCTTGCAGGGATTGCACAGTGCAGTGCTTGATTTTTGAAGACCTGGAGTACTTGAACCAAGGTACTGGAAACACGAGTATCAGTACTTCTGCAGTCAGGTCCCTAGCCTTACATTTTTCAAGACATGCTCCAATCCTTCCTGAAACATTCCTTTTCCCTTCTCCATTTTTCTCCATTTACAGTGACTGAATGCTTGAATGCTTCCCTGGTAGCAATTCAAAAGAAAGGACAATCCCCTTGGAGCGTGAGACACAGAACCTATTAATAAGCAAATGGAAAGAGCTGGCATATATTCCTCATTGTTTAATTCGTCAGCCACTAGAGTCTGAAGCATTTCTCTCCAGGGTCTCAGCCATGTAGA
The DNA here is from genome assembly GCA_013398125.1 of Aegotheles bennettii. Classification (NCBI taxonomy): domain Eukaryota; kingdom Metazoa; phylum Chordata; class Aves; order Caprimulgiformes; family Aegothelidae; genus Aegotheles; species Aegotheles bennettii. The sequence goes on from VZRW01005210.1 coordinate 1,119,852, forward strand.
GTCAGTGTGGGAGATGACAATGCTATTGTCTTGAGCAAACTATCTCAAACTCTCACACAGAGTGAGGACTCAGAGGATGAAGGTGCTCATTTAAACAGACAGGTCTAGATTTTAGGGGAAACAAGCCTTTAATCCTGTACATGCTGCCCACACCTGTGCAAGATTTGATTTTGTGGGTGAAAAGGAGTGCAGAGCTTTAGGGAAATGACACGCTCTGCAGAACTGATGAACTGTGTGAAGATGGCTGCTGAGAAGATCAAGCCCTTATCCCCAACTGGAAAACTATCACTTCAGCTTGTGTTTCTGGGGCTGTCTTAACCCTCTCCTCTCTCCAATCTGATCCTCCCCTCCTCCTCTTGCAATACTGAGCTGCCTGAAGAGATTTCAAGTGAATCCTGCCTGATAGATACCTTCCTATCTACCTTCCTCTGCTTTGGAGATAACAGCGGGGACACTTTTGTATAGCATTAGAATATGCAGAATCATTTCCATTAGGAAAAAGAAAATAGAGAGACTTTTTCACTTACAGTGAAGCAACTATCACTTTTTTTTTGCCCTCACATCACAGATTTTGAATAACTACATCTAGGACCTGATCAAACATCATTCACTGGGAAAGGAATGCTGGGATCTTAGCCAGGCTCTAGGGGAGAGAAGCAATGCTACTCACCAAATTCTATATTTCTCCATCTTACAAGCATTTTCATTTCCACTACCCATGAAAAAGGACACTGTTCTGCCAAGCAACAGGAAATATCAACACTGATACAACAAAATCAAAGTACAGGAACCCACTTTCCTTTGAATTGAGCACACACAACTGTTGAGCCCAACATGTATCATCTGAGGTTCATCCTCTGCTCAACAGGTTGAGTATTTCAGCTTCAGTCGCTTAAAGTCTCTGTGTAAGCCTGTTGCATTCCTGCATCTAATACACCCAGTTTGCTTATAGATACACTAGAAACTTTCTGTGGGGAAAGAAAAAGAAGGGAAAAAACCCCAAAACAACCCACCCTCCACTCCAAAAACACCCAAACCCAATGACCAAGCATCTGGATAATTTCCCTGGCAAAACATTTCTCCCACATACTTGCTACATCTTCCTAAAGCTTCTATCCTGGCTCTTCCCATCGTGTGAACTGTTGTGTATTTAAATGTCAGTCTGTGTGACAATACTACTGGGTATACCCTGTACTTAAATCATTTACTTGTCTTTCATATTGACACTTTCTCAAATGCAATCCCATCACACAAGTGTTTCAGTGACATGTTGAATATATAACAGACTCCCCAGCGGACACTGGTCATTTTAATGTTGTGAACAGCTCGTCACAGCTTTCATCCTCCTTCCACCTTGCTGCATTTGCTATCTCTACTGTATAAATTGGGGTGACCATAGAATGACAATAATCTCACATTGATGCAACCACTTTTCACCCCACTGGATTCCTAAGTGATTTACAGATTTCACTGCATCATTTCTGTGACAGAACATGGGCTGAACCAATGCTCCTATTAGGTGAACCATCACCAGGTGAAATTGCAGGGTAGGTTTCGGAAAGAAAGAATGTGAATAACCCCATTAGAAAAACAAACCAGTCAAAATGACCCTGAAGAAAATGCATTGGATTTCTTAAAATCCCACTGCTAAGGACAGTTTATGATCCATGCTCGAGCAAATCATGCTCTGGGCATCAGACGAGGAGGACAAAGCATTAGAGCTGCCAAGAGGTAGAGGCAGATAATGAAATGCATATACAAACAGCCAAAATATTTTGTGTGTCTGTTTTGTCTATATACACATATACACAGTCATTCAAACTTAATAATTTAATCAAAACTTTCATTATTTATCAAAACTGTATCATTTCAAGGTCAAGCCTTCACAGCAGACCCTGCAAAAAATAAAGCTACCTGTTTCAGTACAGTTGCAATTTATTAGAATATTAAAAAAACCCCAAACCCTCTTCCTCAAGAAATCAACTCCACAAAAGCCTCCAAGTTACTGCGCTTGGATACACTGGAATTCTTATGCTGTGAAGGGTAACCAACATGGACTATTACCAGCCCCAGAGATGACCATTCTACTGGAAATCCCAGCTCTCATCTGAGGAAAATGCTTGAAAGCAGAGCTTTGCAAATGCCCTTTAAAATCAAGCTTAATCGAGCACATTGACTTCAGAGCTTCTCAACAGAGGCAGCACTGGCAAAGCACACCAGAATCATCTTTTAATGCTGGGTTGTTACTACCATGCCTCCCAAAAGGTGACCTGTACCGATGTATAAAACACGTCCTTCAATATGAAACCATGCACTGCATATACCCAGATACAGCCACTTGTCCAAACAGTAAGAAATCACAATTAATTTAACATGCTATTTTCCTGAACCTTTACAAAGAACTACCTGAAACCTGGTCCAGATTTAAGACAACAAATTCAAATCACATCCACTTATAACCAAAGGCCTTGCAAACGGCCTCGGGGGAAGGCTGACTGAGGCACTACACACATGTCATCAGCACAGTGGAAATCAGCAGCCCGTAATGCACTTCAGATTTCCTCAATGATCTCAATGTGTTGCCTTCATGAATGCTGGAACATGTAGATATTTTTGAGTTCCATCATTTCGACTTCTACGGTCAGCCAAAACAGGAAGAGTAATGAATGGCGACACTGCCCTTAAGAGGACCAAAGTTATTAGCCTAATGCATCGGGAGGAATGATGCATTAAGACATTAAGAATCAAAACAATCACATTAATGCTTGACAGCATAAGCAGGAAACAAAAGATGAGAGCTGTAATACAAACCATATGGCTTAATAACTAATCTCTCATTTAAGCATCGTTATTAAAACACCTCCTAAATGTTTGGGCCTTAACAGAACATCTCAGCGTCATTATTTTACATATTTATTTTTTTATTCCCTTCTCCCCCAACTCCTCTCCCTACTCTTTCGCTCTCTAAAAGTGTGTGGTTTTTTTCTGAAAAGATCTTCAAACTGCTGCTCCTTTCACAAGGTCCAAATCCTACGTCAACCCAATTAAGCCTACACAGTCATAATAAATGAGGGTTGTCAGTTAGTCTCACTTGAGACATGAACTGTAGCTAATATTACTCAATATGCAGATGTTTTCTGTCTCTTTCTGTTGAAAAAAAAAGTATTATTCAAATGGATTAATGATAAATTGCTGTTAATATGAAGAGGATATGCTACAGAATGACACAAGGTTGCAGAAATGTCAAGTGGAGGAGATGTGAGTGAACAATGAAGTCCTTTTAACACAGTGATGGGTTTTAATAATCTATATATGTTGTTGTGCTTCTAGACCACACCAGAGCTCCCTTAACCAAAGAAAAAAAAAAAAAAAAGAAGAAAGGAGGTTGCATGAACCAGTTCAGCCCTCATAGCCCTCACACATGGGCTCCAGGACATCCTCAGCCTGTAGACAATGCACAAACAGACACCAGCTGGGGATCTGCCAGAAGGAGTTCTTTCCAGTAAGAACTGTTGGGCTCATTTTCAACTCTTACAGAAGTTGCTGGGACTTAAGAATACTTTAAATTCCTGAAAATCAGATCACACCTGATTCTGGAAAGCCAAGTGGCTGGAGTATAGACCCAGTGGCTGTAGCTCTAATGATTTCAATGCAGTTCACCTCTACCCCACTCAAAAAATTGTCTCAAATGTGTTTTTAAAGATAATTATCCCTAATGTTATCAACACCAATTTGAAATATCCAAAGTTACTTCAAAGCCTTCAAAAAAATCAGCATCAGTCCCTGAAAGAGTCTTTCTGTGAATTTGCTTGAAAATTATTTTACGCTGCTCTTTCTACAGCTTTCCCTATTTTAACATATTTATTTCACAGATTGAACAGAGTGCTAAATGCAGAAGATTTGGAGTGGAATTTTAAGCATTTCAGAGCTTGTGAAAGCATTCAAATCCCGAGTCAAGGACTTCTCTTCAAAACAGAGAATTTATGTTTGAACAACACATGCAGAAAGAAGCCACCAAAATATAGATCTGGGAAAGAACTTCAAAAAATCTTATAATGCAATACGTTTAAATTTATTTTGAATTGAAGAAATAGCTTGCTGGAGGAGCTGGAGGGTGGTAGGACGAAGATATACATACCATTTTGTACTGCACTGTTGGCCAAGATTAGGGCTTAACACAAGTAATTTAGAGTCCTGCAAGTTTTCCAGAAAAAAAGAATCAAGAAGTACCTTTAGAGTTTGCTTCCTCCTCAAGTACCAGCGGCTGCGTTTTGTGCTTTAACAAACACAAATTCCTGCTGAGCTGCTATATAAATGTTAATAATTATGATAATTCTTTTCTTTTTTTCCCCCTCCCTTACAGATTTTTGCAGTGTAACTGAATGCACTGATTTATTCACGTTAGAGCCAATGTTAAACTGAAGACAGAATACTGTTTTCATTCAAGAACAGTTTCCTGGAAAGCATCCAGAGTTTGCAATTTTGATGATGGGTGAGTTTTCTTCCTCTGTTTTTTACTGCTTTGTTTTCAAAGCAACTTAATAGAAGTTGAAATGCTATAGAAAAAAAATCAAAGTTTCAATAGAAATGGGCATGAAAAAAAAAATCTCCTATATTTAACCAGTCTCCATATGGAAGCAGATACACTAAATGTTGAATTTCCAATTATATCTGCTGTTACACAAAATAATAATATATTTTAACAAAAGCTTACTTCTACCAATCAAGTTGTTTTAAGTAAGATTACAATAACTACCTTCAGCCAATACTCCTGTTACTGAGTTAGAGTGAAAGCAGGAGTTTTCAGAGCTGCAGCAGATTCTGTCATCTCTCTATTAGATGTCAGGAGAGGCATTAAAATCAACCAGCAATTTTTTATTTTATTTTTTTTTAACTTTCTGTGTACTATTCAGTGTATTTACAATCTGCATAATTGTTAGCACAATACACGATCTCTCTTTCAATATCTTAGGCTTATTTTGTGGATTTGAATACAGATCCTGACCAAATATGAATACAAAATGTTATTTGAAGTTCTAAAATTGAGATACTGTAAATCTGCTTTTGATCTTAAGTTACAAGGGTGTCAATTGTAGCAGTTTCAGTAGTATAAATTCATTTACTTCAGGCACAAGGACAAAGGGCAACAAAGTCCTATAGGAAACAAATTTGAAAGTTTTCCACTGGATCATGGACTTCTACACTACTTGGTATCACCTGTGCTTTGGTGAAGCTTAACAAAACAAGCTTCCTCACTGCTTTCTGCATTCATACATGCAGGAAAAAAAAAAAGAATTAAAAGCACAGAGGAATTCTGGTTCCAGACTGTGTAAGAAAATGCAGAGAAGTTTAGGTTATTTTATTTAATTTTTTATTCACTCATTTTGCATCCTCTGCTTGGAAAGAGTTGGCTAAGTATGTCAGTTTCCTGCCTTAATTGGAGTCTCTGTCTACTGAGATCTACAGTAAGTAATAAATAGATTCTCACCTACCTACTTTCTGAAGCTATTCAAAGCCCACCTGGGCTACTGATGTTCTTGCTTACAATGGAGAATGGAGGAGCTGAAGGATTTGACACTGCCTGAAACAGACACTCAATAAATAGTGTTCTCTTGAAATGATTCAAACCAGCTGGCCTCAGTAAAACAGTGTAGAATTTAACTCGGGAGAATGAAATAAAGATAAAGTCAGAATAAATTAATCTTCTGCTTCCCAGCCTTGCTTTCCTCATCCCGCTCCCTTCCCCCAAGGCAGCAAACCTGTTTTTCATAACTGTAAAGAGAAAGGAGGAAAAAAAATCCTGGAATTCCTACTGAAAGAGACCAGCCAAATTTAAACTGTTCCAAAAAACATGAAAACCATTTGAAAATCTTCTGTGTCTCCAAGAGACTAGTAATTCCCAACATTTGGCTGCTTAGCTTCAGAAATTGAGGGAGGGGGGAAAAGGAAAAAGGAAAATCTAAAACACAGGAACAAGATTGCCAGTCATGAGTAATGATTTTCAGGGATCCAGGCTGAAATACACTGAAAAACACCTGCCTTGCTGATAACTGATTCCCTTTAAGATATGTCAAACTGGACTGTCTGGAACAGACTCACCTACACTGAAATTTTTCACTTTGAAAAAAATCTTAGCTCCCAGATTTTCCATTAAAATAACATCAATCTCTCTTATTCCTGACAGAGTGTTTCAGAATCAGTGCACAAGAGAACCTCTATGCTCAAGTGAAGCCCAGCTGCCACTTGGGTGACAAGCAGCAGCTGCCACACAGCACCGCTGTGTAGCCCATGTAGCAGATCAGAGCGTTTCAGGCAAGTGGAAGTGCAGAGGAAAACCAAGAACATAGGATACCAATAACTAGCATAAAGTTTCACCAGCATGACAGGTCCAGTATCCACACCCATGAAAAGGTTTCAAGTTCTTCAATGATCACATGGTTTATGCTTTCCTCAATTGAAGTAAGGCCTCTGAGCCTCCCACCCATAGCCAGCATCAGTTCAACAGATACTGTTTCTAGAGATGGCTTGGTGTGATGTAAACCCTACTGGGAGACCAACACTTCAGGGTTGTTCTTATAACAGAGGTGACAAACGATGAAATCTGGAGAACACACCTAAAAACTATTGCACAGTTAAAGAAATTCACTGAGCTATGGCCTGAAGGATTTTCTGCATGAGGTTTCTGTCCAAGACTAAGAGGCAGCAAGTTGTTTTTCTGACAGAACAGAGTAAAACAGAAAAATAATATTCTTAGAAGTGCTCTAGAAGCTCATTTGTCATGCAACACACGATAACTGACTCAAAGAAATGCAAGCACTGGCTAAAAAAAATCATTAATTTTTGAGCTGTGTTCAGAGGTCGTAAGCCTGAGGTTGAAAGGTAGTGGAAGAACATTAACACACACAGACAGGGAGGGAAAGATTCTGATCTTTCTTACAGCAGTATAAAGCTAGAAAGATTCCTCTGATAATTTAGCAGGAATATGCTTTACATGGACCTCTTAATGAAAGTTGTTTCAAAAATTGCAGAAGTTTCAGGCCTTAACTAGGATCTCTGATACCTTGAATTCTTCTCATTCACATGACACCGGCATTTTAAATTTTCTTCTTCCTCAAGACATCAGTGAAAATTATGCACCTAATTCTACAGCTGAAAGCAGCAGATCTGGAATGGAAATTCCTGTTAGTTTGAGAGGCAACAGTGATTGTTTTCATTATTCTTTAAGGAAGTTTCATTTGCAGTAAACAGTCTTATTAACATTGAAAGGCATTAACAGGCTGGTACCAAATCCAAAAGGAATCTGAGCTTTTGCAATTATTTTTGCATTGATGTCTTCCTTCAAAAAGTATTTAGCACCTGACCTGTTTACAACTGAAGTTTAGATTCTGCCAAGATTGCTTCTTCTAAACAGAAGGCAATTCCACCAAAAACCGACTACATCACCTAAGTGAAGGTTATTTTAAGATATATCTCTGAAGAGAAACTGGTTCTTCAGCGACCCAGCCTGATGTTTGTTGGGGAAGTCCTGTGTGTTTCTCAGAAATACATGGTAAGCATGATTTAAAACCAGAAAACTCAGAAAACAGCAAGTTCATTTGCACAAAGGGCCCGACTTAGCTCCTTTAGCCCTATCTCCCAGTTAAGCAGGGTTGTTATCTAAAAAGAACAAAACACCAATACTAATTCTTACTGCAATCACCATGCTTTACATTTCCAGTTGCACTCATTTTATTAGGAACTGGGCGATCAAATTCTTTGGACAGCATGGGACATTCTGAAAGAAACATTTTCACTGAATTATAACGAGAATAAAAATCCCAGTTGGTGAAAGTAAAATACTTGTAAAGAACGTGTCACCTCCTCACCTGCAGTGGTTGGTTGAAATGGTCTTTAAGAGCTCGCTTCCGCAGCCAGTTAACAAAACGACACCTCCAGCACACGAGTCGCAGGAGTTCGTGTTGGTGCTGAAGTCTAAGGTTCAGCTTCTGCCAACCACCTGCTAGAGTGATTTCTTTTCACAAGAACTCTCCGACTGTTACGTTTGTTAGTCTAGGGGCAAATTTAAGACCCAGGGCCTTCGTTATGCACCACTGTTCATCAAGTTTCTTTTTTTAAGGTTAAAGCTAATAGTCAAAGAATTGACCCACAAGGCAGACCAGGATCAGGTCCTAAACATTTATATTTTCCTTTAATTTGAATGAAACAATGCTCAGCTCTGGCAGAAATCTCTTTCTTCTGTAACTTTTAAAGCAGTGTGTAGGACAGAGGTCCTGTCTCTATGTCTTAGACAGGGAAATGGAGGCAGCAAGCTGCACAATCACCTGTCCAAAGTCATATAGGGAGCTTGTAAAAGAAGCAGAATGTCTTCTACCTATTTACCAACATGCGTGAGGGAACCAAGATGAGCCACACAGGGCTTTTAATCTTCAAAGAATTTTGCAAACCTGCATTTCTTTGCCGCTGCTACAGAAGGATAATTACCGTAAAGCAGACAGCATGGATTTGTTTAAGTGAGAGAAGATTCTCAGTCTAATTTTAGGGATTTGAACAGAAGGCGACACTCCAGCTGGGAGAAGATTTCCACCGAAAAGAATTTTTTTATGAAAACCAGAGGGTGAGGGGGGAGTTTCACAACATTATTTCCCTCCTTTTCTTAACCTGCTCAGTGAAATACACACGGGACACTCATTGGTAACAGCCATTATCACTGAGGGAACTGCGACGGTCCCTGCAAAGGCTGTCAGCAGAATCTGAACCAGACGCCTTCTGGAACAAATAAGAGATCTCTAGCAGGTTGTTTCAAAGGAAATGAGCTTTCTAGTCAGTACAGTGAGACAGAAGACACTTTGTTAGTTGCTTACATGAGTGGATCAATGTGGCTCCAAAGAAGGGGACTCTTTGGAATACTGGACACAACCTGAGCACCTCAACAATTCTCTTCATATTTGTGAGTAGCCCAGCACAGTGCAGAGCTGGGAGTTGCTGTTGCCTTAGCCTGAGATGAGAAGAAAGGGTCCTCAACCTGCTGAAATATGTATCCTTCCCCTACTCCGAAGGAACAAGACCAAGAGAATCTACCTGAGATTTCTGGCTGGGGTTTTGTTTGGTTTGGTTTGGGTTTTTTTAATGGATGGTAGATATTTTCACTTAGTCAAAGATGCAGTTTTCTGAGAAAAAGAGTTAAAAAGCAGAGTGGATTTGATCAGCCTTAGTTCTAATTCACCTGCCCTGCAAATAAAGAGAAATTTCCTCCCTTTAAGGACAAAAAGAAGAGTAGAAAATTCTCTAGCCATGGCAGGACAGTTATTCCTACTAAATCACAAAAGTCAGATCTCTCTGGAATGCACATTTTAACTACCAAAAAAGAAACCACTGAAGGTTTGCAAAATATTTCAAAACTCAGAGTTACTCTTAGAATTGATCTTCTAGGAATAACTAAACTAGCAGGAAATGCATAGAGGAAAGGCTACACAGAATTCTCCCCCTGCCTTTCATACATACTGCATCAACACCCCTCCGTGTGCTCTGTTCTCCCTCTCTCTGGAATGCACACCGAGAAGAAATGAGACAATGGACCCGGGGCTAATGTCCCTTGGTGCCCATCCACCTCTGTTCCAACTCAAAAAAAAATAAAAATTTGAGTTGCTCAAGAAACCCAAACGAGTATTTATAACTTCCTGACAGCCTGGATTGCATGAAGCTTTAAGATCACTGTAAAGTCTGCCTTCCCTCCCTTCTCTCCCTCTCTCCTTCTAGACGATAAAACTTGTAACTCTGCAGGGACAGCCATTCCTCCGCCAGATCCAGAATCGATGCCTGGTATCTGAAGACACCCCTCGCTTTCAACACCACCTTGTTGTCAGCATCTCGAGCTGTCAAATCACTCTCTCCCCCTCCCGTGGCCAGCTCAAGGCTCTGTTCCATTAGTGAGTGTTCCTTGAGCAGCCCTGATTTAGAAGATAATGGAAGGCACAAGAGGAAAGCCTTCCAAGTGGTGGGTTTAAGTGATAGAATAAGCATGAATCCTGGCAAAAACCATGGTGGGATTGCCAAGAAATTCTATCTGATGCAGGTGCAAATAGGGGTTTTTTTTTAAATTCAGACTCATTAAAATATGTATTTTGCAAAATGAATTAAATTAAAACATCTGGGAACTAGGGGAAAAGGCTAGGGGCTTGAGAGGAGACCAGGGCTACGCGTGTGCACACACACACACACACACAACTACTTTGTTTCCAGTTAAAAAGTGGATTTGAAGGCCCCGGACTTCATCAGGATCCATAATTGTGGGAAAGTAACCTGAAGATGCCAAACAACAGGAAATTACCAGAAGAATCTGTCAGCACAATCAGCTGCTATTTTCATTGTTCTTTGGCAAATTTATACACAGTCGGGAACACCTGGGCTGGCACGCAGCCCGGCTTTGACTAATTGCCAGGGGAGAGGAGCAGTCATTTGTCTTCAGTGGGGTTTCCTACGCTCGCTCCTCAAAACATGTGGTTTCACTTTTCCCCTCTCTCTGCAGGAAATGGCAGGACAGTGAAACGCAGAATAAATGAGTTCGATTCCAAGAGGTTGCCTCCTCAGAGGCCACTCCAAAAATAACTGTCTTGTGAGAGGCTGTTAATAACCAAGATTCTATATACTGTCTTCAGCAAACAACATTTCAAAGGCACAGTGTTCCTTTTCTCCCCAGACCCTATGTACATTACAAACATTGTGGGGGGAAGAAAAGGCAGGGAGGGAGAGAAGGAAGAACCTCGGCAGTTGAGTGTCCTCTGTATTTTTGTGGGGAATTCACTCTTCAAACTGCTTCACAACATCCAGTGCACCTCAAGGAAGTTGCTTGGATTTTCCTTTAGGGCTGAGGGAAATACTGCTATGCTTTTCCAACATTATTTCAGGATGAGCAAGTATTTGCTAAACAACTCTGTCAACATTTGTGGTCATTTGTTGAGGCATTCCCCTGCATTTTATGTCAAGGATGTCTCTCTCTCCTTCTCGTGACTCCCGTCCCCTTTGAGAACTCGGCATACCTGATCTGAACAGGATCACATCCATTTACCACAGACAATTGTTCATTACCAAGAACTTCAGGCACAGTCCCACCACCAGTTACCTGCATGGTGTTAGTCCTTTGATTACACCCAATAGCAAGGGTTATGTTAAGATTTGTAAAAACAAGGCTGCAGATTCTACAAATTGCAGTTCCAGGATCCATCTCTAACTCAGTAACCAGCTGAAACAGGTACTTGCTGCATGTGTCTTGTATTTAAAAAGCAAGTCCCTTTCCAAATGCAAGTTTTAAAGCAGATTTTAAAGCTCTGTGACAGACAACAGAAGAGTCCCAGCAATCACCTGCATTATAGCTTTATCTCTGCCGAGACGTTTTTGACATTGTAAGACTGCACTTTAAAAGATCACCTCTTTACAAGAACCACCTGTCTAAAGCGACAGCTTTTTCCTTTAACCTCAGAACATATTTTTAAGGTTAACATACCACTAAAAAAAAAACCCGTGCCCCCTCCTCCCATTACCACTGATTCTTCGCAAATCCAGGCTATGATGTCCCCTCCATGTAGCAAAAGCATGTTTTATGTATTTCTCTTTTAAACCTGGGGTACTTTCTAATTTAAATTGCATAGTATTTTACCATTTGGGATGGGGTTATGTCACAGCAGCAGCATGTTTTATATTGAAGTGTATATCCGCATTTGGTATATTTTCACCTGCATCTTGTCCAAATCCTACAATGATTTAGCATCTTGGCACTCTGACAGCAAAGAATCAACTAAAAAAAAACCCCAAACCCTAAAAAAACCATTTAAAACATACAGCAGATGATCATTAGGTTGGGTGAAGGAGCTAAAGGAACATTTGGGTTTCATTTGGTTTCAGTTGCAGACTCTTTAGCAGGGTAGAACTAAAGTGTAATTCTAAACTGACCCACCTTTTCTTTCCTTTCCTCAACAAAAGGTGAAAAATGTGATAGAACATTTTACAATATGCAGCACATCGGTTATACTGCAGCACTGATAGAGTTCAGACTTGGCTTATTTTCTCTACGACTGAGATGTTTTGACATGTTTATTTGTTTAATTTGTTTATTTTGACTAGCTCTGATTATAATTGGCAGCAATGAGCAGAATTAACATTAGACAGTGTCTTAGACTTGTCGGTTACAATAATGCAAAAGGCATGTGAAGACAAATTCTCCAAAGAAGTGACAATAGCTAGAGTTTGGTTCAGCTGCCTGGTGGCTTTACTAATGCTTGGATAACAAGTGACAGAATAGTACTGGAACTACATGCTTCCCACTGCCTTCAGCCACACAGGAACAGACCCTTAAGCAGTTCAAAACACAACATCTCTTAAAATCCTACAATTTCCTGCTAGTTATCCAGAAAGCAACAATCTAACCCATAAATGGGCTATTCTCCAAATCAAAATGTTTTGAATCAGAACCTCTACATGAATATGTATGTGTGAATGCAAGGTGCATTTACCCTTAGACACAAAGTACACTTGCACTTGAGTGTTACTGCCAGTAAAGAAAGAGCTCATCACCTTTCAGAACCAGAGCCTTCGTTTGTTCTTTGAAGTTCACCCATGTCAGGCAACGAAGACTCTCATCGACTTCTCTTTGTTAAGATCTCCATCACCATTGTTATTTTCTTGCACTAGAACAATGTATTTTAGAGTAACAAACTTTTCTGTGTTTATCTTGGGGTTTTTGTTCTTAATTGTAGTCACTGAAATGTAACAAGAGGAGGGAGGAATCTTTTCCAGACAGGCACTGTGAGGCATTTTCTTCGAGCCACAGTAATCCAAATGTTTTGCTTCAATTCCATTTTAAACAGCATGTATTTAAACTGACAAAACCAAGAATATTTTCTGAGCTGCTGCATCCTTCACACAGGCTACTCTGCCATGATATTGCAGCCCATATGTTCCACAATGTCACACTTCTCAGCGCTACCTAGGTAAACGATAATGCTAACAAATCCCCTTCTGTGCATGTAGACAATACAGCATGTGGGTGATAAATCTGGAGCCAATCGACCGAGTTTACTTTCCATATCTTAAGGTGCTCTGCATAGGTGGAGACACCTTATCCTCTGTTTCTTTCCTGCTCGCTACCCCAAAACACTGTTTCAGGTCTCAGGTCACAGCCACATTTTAGCATCATAAGATATTCAAATGAAAATGCTGTCAGAACACTGCACTGCTACATTACTGAGCAACTAAAGCATTCCCTGAACTACTGAACCTTAAAACACCATCTTTAACCTCTACCAGTTAAAGACCGAGATCGAATATTCAATCCAGATCTTTCCCATGATTCAAAAAAAAAAAACCCCTCACAGACTCCAGCTGCAAAATTCAGATTCAAGTGCACATTTCCAAGAGCCTGACATTTCTTAATTCAGAGTCCAAACATCTTTACAGTGCAATAGGTATCCAGGCCAGATGTCAACTTCTTCCTCCTTCTCAAAAGGAACATTCTGATCTGAGATCATCAGAGATAAACTTATGACACTTCACCTGCAAGTCCCAGACAAGTTTAAAAGGGGAGGGAAAAGAAAATAATCCCAGGTTTTCAAGATGAGATTCTGAGGCACAAAGGAAAAAAACCACGATGTCAAACTTCAGAAACAACCATAGAATTCAACTGTATGTTTCTTCGTTTTTAAGGCAACATAAAGGACAACTACTTGTCAAGTAACCAAGCTGTTTAAATATGAAGAAGGTAACCCATGTCCTGACAAATGTGGTAACTGCACGGACCAGACAAAGCAAATGATAGCTCTAAGCAAGTGACCAGACTCCATCTGTATTTGTCATATTAAAGACAGGTAGTTTTTATGCAAAACCTCCCCAAGAACCATCTACATATAATTGCACCACTAATTATCCAGGACAAGCTAAGATGCTGCTTTACTCGTATTTTCAAGAAAATATTTTCTCAGTGTGCAGCACATCCCATTAATATGTGTGAGACCATACATGTGGCAGTGCAGGGGGCCAAGTTAAGGTTCTCACGTTCACATCAAGCCCTACGGAGAGTTCACCACATTGAAAGGGTTTGCTCTTGATACCTTTGCTCATTTGTTTTGTGCTTTTTAATTATTTAAAAATGATTTGAACATGCATCCCTTCCGCCAGGCCCTGTCTTCACTTGTGAGGTCCCTCCAACAATTGTTTTGAATGCCAACAACACTTGGAACTACACTAAAAAGAGTCCATGCTTGTGCACATTTATGCCGACTTACTTTCAGCATCAGTACAATGGCAGTTACAGAAGGCAACAGATCAGAATACAGTAAAAAGTAAAATCAAAACATGTTTGACACAAAGCCAAAAACTGCAAAAATACCAAGAATTTCTTCTCATATTAATAGGACAGAAAAATCAGGCCCTACTGAGGAAATGTCCTTCTTTTTTCTTTATTTTTAAAGGAATTGTATGAGTTTGGAGTAAAAGAAACAAAATGTAACTAAATCTTATCATAATTTTTGTGTATTTTTATTATACTCACATTTTTCTTGGAGAAATTCTCGTGCTTAACAGTTAATTGTTAGATATTAGATACAAATTATACATTACAGAAAAAAAAAACAAACTCATGTGTAATCCACCCGCTTAAATAGAATTTAATTAGCGTGCAGCTCTCAGGGCACTTTCATCATAGTAGTGAAATTATGAAGTCAATATTGCATCATTTGTACTGCACTGGTACTATCACTGCATTTATCAACCACAAAAGGAGTTGTTCCTCTCTTGGAGCAGAATGCCTGTGGCACTTACGGAGGGCAGAGATGGCAAACACACACAGAGTACAGCAAGAAGAACCTGAGAATCAAATTTTGTTCTTAAAAAAATAAAACCAAACAAAAAGCAACCCTCCAACTTTGACAAGCAAACACCTTGCAGAATTTGGAGACTAGTAGAGTGAAACAATTCATCCTGGTGAGTTATTTGCCTTGCTCTGCTGTTTGCCCAGGAGCACACTGTCAATGCTTACAGAGTAAAGAAACCTAACTGGCTTCAAACAAGATAGAAATCTTATTTTATTGATTTCACAGAACACATTGGGATAGAGTGGTTAATAGTGAGTAGCATCACAACAAAAAACTGCAATTACATGGCAGTTAGGTTTCTTATCCAACAATTATCACTGTTATTATCCTCACTCATAAAGTTAATGTATCTATACAGTTTCGGAGTGTATGGTTACCATGAACCTCCACTCATTTCAGCATATGTACAAACACTGCATGGACAGTGGGAACCATCTGTTAAGAGCCCTGAAGGCACAGTATTTTTCTTTAGGCATAGAGGAGGTAGCTTTCCTTACTCAGCCTGTGAACATAAGTCTATTTTTTTCTGAAAGCATTATATCCTAAGCAGAAAAGCCAAGGAAACCATGGCCATCCATTCCCAGATCTCCAGCAGGAGTGCTGCAGAGATTAAGGCCAAGCCAGACATGCCATCCACACAGGACCTGAGCAAGCCCTACCAAAGCATCTCCTACATGAGCACAGCAATCACTGAAAACACATCTAAAGATTCGCAGTGCCTCATACACCAGTTGCATAACATAAACACATCTGCCTGATTTTAAGACTGCCTTCTTTCTGTGTTCTGGATATTAAGCCTTTTTAAGGGTCTCAGGTTCAGCACCTATAATTAACAGTTATTGTTGAAAATCTTGGCCTGTGGTCTCTGGCTAAAGGATAACTATTGCTACTGAAAGACTTGAGAGTCCCTTACAAAATCTCTGACTGCTACAGACCACCACACTGGACAGATTTAATCAAGTAACTGATATTCTGCTATCAAGATGATTCATATGTAAGTGGATATACAGTTAAGACCACTGTGTGGGCCAAATCCTCTGCAGCTTGCTCATCTGCCAGTCAGTAGGACCTTTTGGAATAAGGTGAGCAGGTTTTGGCCTCATGGTGAAGAACAAGATCACCAGCTGTGTGCATTCAGTTTAAATATTCAGCCAATCTTTCAGTGAAGATTCATTTGTCATGTCCCTTAGCACTTTCTAGTCTAATTATTGAAGGCTATACATCCCCCCTTCCCCACCCAAGCACCTATTGTTTTTAAAGTGCTAGCATACAGCTCAATCTAAATAAAGAAAAATCACAAGATTATCTCAGTTGCAAACAATTGTGGAATTAATATAGAATTTCCCATTTCTAGCCTGCACTCCTGTAGATCAGGGGATAAGAGATAATGGCCTCAGGCCTACACAGAAGATGCATCGCCCAGCCAGCTTTTGCTCTCTAGCAGACAGTGCTGAAGTCCACCTGAAGACAAAATTGGGAATATCCTGTTGGCTCTTGTGGTGGAACAGCTTGGAAGATGCACATGCCTCAGTAGAGATATTCCTTTCAAGGGAGATGCAGGAAAGGTATTTCTCACGTTGTTCATGCTTTTGATTGTCAAACGGACGCTATGGTATTTTGCTACTCCACAGTATCTTTCAGCAAGCTATGCATTGAAACTCCCTTCACATACCACCTTCTAAAAATACCAAGGAAACAAACAGACAAAAACTCCAGCATCTGCTCAGAAATGTTACTCTTACAGCAACATTATGGTCCAGGTTTTCTACAGATTTTTCACAAAAATGAGTCATGAGCATCCCCATTCTACAGGTGGGGAATTGAGGCTGGGTAGAGAGACAGGTGAGCAAAGAGACAGCTCCCAAGGTCACATCTTAAATTACTGATGAGTTGGAAATGCATCCTTTCCCTCAGCAAATGAAAGGACAGTCCTTTCCAAACAATTCTACATGTGTAAAGGGGATAAAATACCTGTAAGAAAATTTGTTCTACTGGTGAGCTTCCCAGGGGGGGTTGAATGACAGAGCATACAACACCTTGACAGAGTCTATTTAAACAAAGGAAGCACATTGTACATGTCTCAGACATATCTCCATAGAGTTCAAGGCAGCAAAGGTCACTGTATACTATACCTTTAAATAAAGTAACCAAGATAAAGGGGAGAAACCTAAACCAGAGCCTGCCAGCTGGGAGAAAAGAGGGCTCTGTCGGTAGCTGTCTGTTGCCATCTAGTGGGAAAATAATATATACCAAAATCAGAGCAATAAGGAGGGGTCCGGTACCGTCTCAAGAAAACTCAGTACCTTTACTTTTCGATTATCTCCGAACTTCTATTCCACTATGTTATCAGCTGCTTCTTGTTTGCTTTTAAGATAAAGAGAAATTTTTTCTTGTTGACTGAAAAACCCAGTGAAAGAAAAGCTTGGATCAAACCTAGAGATTTTTTAATTAGTTTGAAAGACAGGCTGAGAGGAAGGAGGGGAGGGATGAAAATGAAGGGGAAAGCAGATGAAACTCTTGTGCCAAATGGCAAACAAAGGGTTTGCTCTGCAATTTCATGGATCAAGCAGTGGTCAAGAGTGAAAACCCTAACTGAAAAATTTTAAATGGCACTAAATTACTACACATTGGAAAGCTGGCTAAAAGTTTTCTTTTGTCATTAACTGTTACGATTCCAGTTACCTCCTGGCTCTTCCTCTCCTGCTACAGTTTACCCAGGGATGAAAGTGTTTAGTGTAATTTATGCAATGCCAAGCCATGGGACTATGTTGACTAATTCTGTAAAATAGGAGCTGTTTATGCCTGGCAGCCCATTTCAAGTCACCAGTTCACAAGAGTGAACAGCAAGAGAGGAAAGCGGGAACTCTGCCTGGAGGAGTTGTTATTCCTAATCCCACCCTTTGAGATTTATACATATTAGCCTAGATCACAAAATCAGAAGTCTGCCAATAAAAACAGCTAATACATTTACATCTCTTGTCATATAATCTAGAAAAAGTCTCCCTGCCTCAGTTTCCCTACAGAAAAAATTGCAACTGATGGCTTGACCTTAATTTATTAAATCCTTTGAATTTTTTAAGAGCAGAGTCCTACTACAAGTTAACTACTATTAACATTACCTTTTGTAAAGATCCTCTAAGCTTTGGTGCCAACACGAGGTCAAGAAGATGATAATATCAATGATAGTATCCACATTAGAAAAATAAGGAATGAGGAAGATAAAAGGAAGATGCCACAAGTCAGGCACTGATAATAATCCAATAGAGAGACTCATTTAGGTAGTCAAAGAAGGGACCCCCCAAAGTCATAGGCTGTTTTTGACTATTTGGGGTGAATAACATAGAAACCCAGCTGCAATGGGTATGCTTCCAAGTGCACACAAGGGAGAACAAAGAGATTATCCAAGCTAATGTCAAATCAAGCTGCTATCCACACACAGCACAGCTCTAAGCAGAAATTTCAACTCTCAAAAACAAGGGGGCTAAAACAGTTCCATGCCCAAGTCTGGAGCATTACCATACAGCTGTAATAATATACTAAAATTAGTGTGATCTTCACTGGCTGGGAATATCTGTCCCACATACCCATGCACAGAATACAAATGCACAGAACTCCTACGTCCTACCCAGCAGCACTATCTGGGGCTTGCTCATGTGGCTTATTTGGTACTTCTAAAGCACTTCTGGCATAAAAATGGGGTAAGTCCTTCCTAAGGGCATCACTACCCTCAACTGACACGCTGAGGACACACAATCCAATATAATTTAAAGAAAAATCTCCATTTGAAGTCATGAGATCACCACCACTATCAATTAGCCAAATATTGAGCACCCACATATTCACAGAGCAGCCATTGAACCAATGCAATTTTCCACCATATTAAGATAAACCAGCACTGGTTTGGGAATACCCTGATACCTAAGATTAGACAGTTTGTAAAGTGAATTTTCACAGTGATTTCAACTTGAATTCATCAGAATTGCCTGAATGGACTGGATTCCTGGCATGCTTATTTCCATATGATTTAAGTGTCCAGAAACATTTTCAGTTGGTAAATCAGCAAGGTTTTCACTATTCACAGGGTGTTCTGTTACCCTCAGTCTAAGCTGACACAGGAGTAGGAACCCAGCTGCACAGTGTCTCAAGGGCACAGACCAGTAAAGTAAAATGTCCTAAGGGAAATGGTTTTTGGTGACCCTAGCGAGTCCTTCATTGATGATGCATTCAATATATGTACATATAGGGGTCAAATGCACAGCTGGATCCATCAGCATCAAATGCAATAGCCCTCTTTAATCAGGCAGCTCCATCTACACCTCTGCAGGATATAAACCTCAAACCTTTTACCCAGGTTTTGCACACACCGAACAGCACTTCAGCAGTGGATGGTGGCAATAAGTTCCACCAGCTGACTTACCACACGCTGGGCAGTACAAGAAATCTAACAAGTAAACTCCTGTGGCAAGACCTCCATTTCAATTTCTGCAGATGTCCTGATAAATATCCAAACATTTAGGCAGTTCTCCAAACTTAGGCTAAATTGCAAACTTTCTCAAGACCTGCTCCATTGTTATTCTTCAAAATTCCATCCAATTTGGATGGTTAGGCATGTTAGACTTCTTTTTAAAGTGCAAAGTGAATAAAGGGAAGGGGGAACAGAAAGTTAGCAACCCACCCCACCATATTTATTCTGCTTTGTATCATTTAAAAAATGAGCACTAAAAGGCTGAGTGGAGCTCACCCGACGTTTTTTAATGTACTGTAATTTCTCAGGAAAACGCTTTGTGAAAAGTAAGCAATATATCCTAGCGTCTAAGTATGTAACCATAGTTTCCTCCACCATGCAAAACATCTGTGACCTTGCACAGAGGTCATCACTGCAGTAGTGTTTCTCTTTACTTTTAAAGAAATGTCAGGCCATTTTTTATACAAGACTTATGACAGGGTGCTGTTTATTGTATCACAAAGCCACTATAACTCCAGCACAAGGAAACTGCTATTATTTGGAGAGTATATATCTTTCTGACTAGCAGTAAAGATGAAAATAAGAAGGGTCCTTTCCAGAGAGTAAAAGTCACAGTCTCCCTTAATGACACCAGCATCTTCTCCATGTCTGAAAACTGAACCATTACTGGACTGCTCACTCTGATTAAGGCTCAATTTTTAGGTCACACAGGGTTTGTGCTCATCTCCCGCTGAAAATGGTGCCAAATTCCCAATTTTTTGAGGTCTCTCACATGACCATATAATCACTTCAGCCACTAGATTTAAAATTTCAGCTGCCTTCAGCAGAGATGTGCTTCCCTCCCCACGCCATTTTACATTGAAGCAATTTTTTTTGTTTCATGTGGAAAGTCCTGGAGAAAATGTCAAGGGCAGTTTGGGGAAGAATAAAAATGATTCCCAGTCTATCTCCTTTTTACCTTTATAATGGAAAATTGCTCGTGGCTTTTTCTGGTAGCTCTGTTCAGTCCTGAACAAGTACACTGTGGGGGCACCAGGCTGTGAGGGATGCATCTTTTAAATCAGAAGTCTAACTGAGATCCTAACTAGTTGTGTTCCTTGAAGGTCCCTCGGCACTTTTCGCAAGACTAACCTCTGTATCCTGGCCAAATTCCAGCTCAAGTAATTACAATCTACTTTCCCAAACACTCCTCTTCTTTCCCTGCAGCACTTTCAATTGCATATGAAATTATTCTATTATCTAATTATAATAGTGCCCACAGACTCCTGTCAAGCTCGGGGATTCTGTGAGGTGCCATAGAGAGAACAGATGCATACACAGTCCTCTGGTTTCCCAGCAGCACACTGGGCAAGCGTTGGGACCTGTGACTACCTGCCGTGACTCTGAAAGGCCAGGCTGAAGATCAGGGTTCCATTTGAAATACAAGACAGTAAATTACTATAAGAAAGAGAAGTGAAAGAAATAAATAAGTAAACTTAAAGAAAGGAAAAGAAGGACAGGTCCCTGCTGGTGGTGTTTTAGGCTGACTGTGTGCTATTTAATCAGAACCACCCCGCACAGTAGTTGAAAACAAAGCTGCTTAGTGTACATCTATAGTGTTTAATAAAGCACTGTACAGGAACGTTCCAGCTGGCACCACATATGCTGGAAGAGCCACCCAAAGTTTCATCACATAACAGGTCTGTCCTGCAAGTGGAGTGTCCATGCTCGCCATAAATCACAGATACATTGCTTCTGATTCAGCCGTTATTGCATGGTGTCATCTGTACTCCACACACTCCACTGAGCTGAGATTATGCCTTTTACAAGCAGACATGAGCTTGCTTTGCCCATGCTTCAAACAGGCCAAACACTGCCAGTACAGTTCCGAGTTCAAGCTAGGAAGTGTTGCCAAGAAGCAGGATATATCCAATTGGTCTTAACACCGTATGAATGCAGCAACTACATGCCTAGGGGCTTCACTGAGTTACAAACCCTTTGATTTCTGTAGTGAAGGGGGAGGTGGATTGGAAAGAATCACCTTTCCCCATCATATACTTGCACAAGAAAACAGTAGTGAAGCCACTAAAAGGGAAAGGCCAGGTTGCTTAGGAACTCCATTCCCATTTAAGCAGACAGATTTTAAAAAACAAGCAAACACAAAGGAAAAACGCATAAAAAGTTTGAAACACGTTTTCTATCATATTCAATGAAGTCAGTTGCTCACAAATATTACACGGCTCAAAGTCAGAGAGATGAAATTGAGGAGTATGGAATTAAATGGGACAGCAAGTCTTTTTCCTGACTATTTTGGGAAATAATCTTTGAGATGTTTAACACAGAAGTGACCACAGAACATTCACTCAGTACAAATTGCATCCCAATACCCAGTAATATGAACAGCAGAGTAAAATAAAGTGATCAGAAACACGTCATCAGCTCTTGTGAAATGTTTGTTTGTGGTTCACTGTCATTAATTGGAAAAAAAAATATTTGTGGATCTTTGGGGAGAAGAATCATTTGTTCACTTCTTTTCTGCTATCCATCATTAGCCCTAGATTTGTGTAATAGCTATGAAGACATTTCAGCTTAGCTTGTTGATGCCTTTGTACCTTCAAGCATAGGTTTTGAAGCGTGTTTCCTTATAATGCTACAACTTAACTTCAACATTTTAAAATGAAAATGGCAGCAGGATGCAGCCAGCATATGCTATGTAGTCCACAGAGGGCAATTATTAATTTCCCAGTGGATACCTTTTCTTATGGTGACTGGCAGTGGCGTTTTTTGTTTGCTTTTTTATATTATTATTATTACTCATGCCTTTTATTTAAAACATTGCTAGATGTCTGTATCTCAATACACCTGCTGTGCCAGTGATTACACTGTGTTTAATGGCATGTCTATCCTGGGAGAGCATAGCCGAGTGTAAGAGGGGACTGGAAAGGACAATAAAACAGCTGTCAAATTTGTATGACCCTCCATTCCCTTTGAGGAGCTGTCACCAACCTGCTAGGGCCTGGCAAGGGCCTTGGTGATAGCTGAGCTCCAGTCCTGGTTCTGACACTAACAAACTGTTAGCTGTAGTGGTCTTGCTCAAACCTGTAACTAACAAGCAGGCTTGTAGCTAAATGCTGAAATGGTGTGGGGAAAAAAACAAATATGAAGTTTTCCAGAAGTGTCTTGTACGGACCTAATTTTTCTCCTGCTGAATGGACATGAGGATAATGAAACTCCAGTAATAATAGCAACATCAATGCTAATGAAAATATTTCAACAATGAATTGCCAAAATACACCTTGAAAATCTTCCATAAAAATGTAAATCATCAGTATAGGCCAACTCAGTGGACAAAATTCACACCTGAGCATAGACTGTGTGAACTTGGACTAGGACCAGACATGCACAGTGGTAAATCAAATATATAACTGCAGGTATGCAAAAATGGAACTAACTATGCTTTAGTTCAAGCCTGACATTTTGATTTTGTTCCTTACCTCAAAACAGTCAAGTATGGAGTTGGATTTTTTGCTTGTTCCAAACATAAACTGTCCGGTTCTCTGTAGACAGATATTCAGCAGAAAGCAGTGGGCTAAAAATACCATGCAGGTAGCACCAAGATCTATGTTCAAAAAAAAAGAAAGAAAGAAAAATTAACCAAACTTATTTTAAATGAAGTGTGAACAGGTCAATGACTACATTACCAAAACACTGTTACCCAAAGTGCTACCCCACTTTGTGCATTTCTAATGGCTTCTCATCCGCAGGCAACAGAAATTCTGCTTTTTCTAGGATGAAGCCTCAGCTCTGCAGCGAGACCCACATGGGCAGATCCTTTTATCTATTTAGAGCCCCATTAATTTTAACAAACAGTAAGTGAGACAAAAGAAACCACTTCTGCAGATTCACCCAGGACTTCTTTCTTATAAAGATGCTCTTGAGAAGAGTTAACTCCAAAAGGAGGTCCAAGTTCAAATACAGCACGCCAACATAGAGATAAATAAAAACCAAGGAAGTTTCACAGACTACTGAACATGTGTCACCAGAGCTGGAAAATGAGTTACATGTTACAGCTATAAGTAACATGTCAAAGAATTGGTGGGAATAAATGTTTGATTCTCATAATACTTGGACAACTCTATTTTTTTCTAAAAAATACAGGTATTTCATTAACTGCATCATTTCTAAGTGGCTTCTTGTCATACTTGAGCTGAAGTAGTTACTGAAGAAAGATCAAGGGTTAAGCTGCACACTGCACAATAGCACACGACTTTAAAAGAAATAATAAAAAAAAGCTTCATCCAATTTTTTTTCCAAATTAAATCAAGAACATTCATAATTAGTTTTTACACCGGAGACATCTAGTGGGAAATGAAAGAACTGAAAGAGCCATAAGCTGCCTTTGCCCTTTCATTAATATTTGCTCCCAAATGCAGGTCAAATAAATCTAACTCACAGTTTGAAATGAGTAGCTTTAAAACTGATGTATTACTTTCTGCTCGGATTTATGCCACCCATTTTGGATAATTACTCCCAATGCTTTTTCCCTATTGTATTCAAAGCTTCTTCATAAGAATGAAACGAAGTCGGGTTCCTTGAGATCTCTTCTGCTTTTAATAACTTTTCACTCCCCTCCACCCCTCCTCATCCTCAAAGATTACTTCCACCTTTGCAATTTAAGTCAACTGGATTTGTGCTGGCAGACACCTTGCACTCATTTATGTATGTGTTTTGTTCCCTGCTATGATAAATTGCACTGTCCAGGCACACAGTAAAAGACCATCCTGCCCTGCATCCAAGGCCCGGATCCTATGAAAACGTACCCATGTGCTTAAGTTTATACACTGAATAAATTTACAGAAGCACATGTGTAAGGCCTATTCTCACAAGATTTATGTACACCAACAGGGTTACGCACACTGCATAAAATTAAGCACGTGTTTAAGTCATTACGAGGAACAAAACACACAAAGGGTGAAAGGGAAAATCGATGGACAGAAAGGTGAATTATCTTGCCCTGTGTCATGGTAGTCACATCCACATGGCACAACACAACAACTGCTCAGAGATAAGAGAACTAGTTCTAAAAACCTTCCTATTACAGGAAGCGGTTTAGCCCCACTAGCAAGCCACTCTGCTTGGGCTAATACAACTCCTAGGAAGAAGGGCTAATCAGTCTGAGCAGAGCATCATGCCAGCACAGGGAGCAACACACCTGGGAGCAACACTGAGGCCCTCAAAGCTGCTACATTAGAGACTCCTAAGTTGCCATTTCAATACAAATCAACATGGGAAATAAAGCCTTCTCTGCTGCCTCACTTTTGATATCTGTAGGCTTTTAGAGATTTCATCAATATTGTACAGTGGCATAGCTAAATCACCCTCTTTCCACAAAAGGCAGTTCCTGTTTATTAGCATCTGGCTCTTGCATATGCAGAGGATTAAGGACAGGTACATGCTACCAACAGTTTCCAGGCTGTATTTGCATAACATTGGATCAGCTCAGTGCTTAATCTTCTATTTCATTATTTTCACTTCCCAGCTACATAATTGCTTAGTTATGGCCATCTTTTTTTGTAAAAAATTTGTTCTTCAGGAGATTTGTATCTGCTTGCTTCCCTCCCCCTCAAAATCCTGAGCACCCAGGTGTCTTAAATCTGAAGTAACAGCCCCCTTCTGCAGCTGGTGATTTGCAGCACAAGTGGTGGAGGAAAGGATGGAAACACAAGATGGTTGCCTGAATTCAGCTTACCTCAAACCCAGCAGTGTGCAGAGAAAGTAACATTACCTCATTTTCCCATGTCTTAAGCTAAAACCCAAACCAAAAGCAGGCCTCTCCTTTTGCAGTTTTACAGACAACGTGCACCACAGAAGCAAAAATGTGCCCTCTAAGGCCTTCAAAGCTCAAATTCATGTTTGAAATTCATCCAAAACCCAATGTCATGTTTGACTTCTATCTTCGCTGACAAAACACCCCAAACCCTGCTGTCCTGGTTGCAAACGGACTGAAATGAGACCTCAGACTGAAATCTGGGGAGAATCTGGAAGTGGATTTGGTGGCTTGCTCTGGAAGGAGACAGCTTCCAGCAAAGAGGACTCTGAACCCAAGGGGAGTTAAACAAGGACTGCAACTGGAACAAAATCAGTCAGGGTGCTACTGAGAGACATCCCACAGCTCACCATGGCTGTGCAAGCATCCAAGAGCATTTTGCACTGGAGTTTTTGCCCTGCGTGGTCAGCAAAACTTCATAATTCCTCTGCAGCCTTCCAAGAAGGAAGCTTAGGCAGCCTGGTGAAGCCAAATGAAACTCAAAACAAGATCAGACCAACCCTGCTAACAGAACTGGGGCCCTTTTTTTATTTCAGGTGTTATTTAGTCAGGAAAATCACCTCAGGGAGCGAGTTTAATGAAAAGCCAAAGAGCCACACGATTCAGACAACTTCCAGCACCCAGCGAGCAGAACCATTGTGGAGAAGATGACAAACATTATCATTATTACCTAAAACTACAGCTTTCTTTACACAGAAAGCAGCACTACACCCCATTCACCAAGCACACAGCAGGATTTGCTCTGAGGCAGCTCTGAGGGCCACTTGGTCCCTCACAAACTCCCCCAACAGCAGGAAGCTCACAGCTTCCCTCTCCCTGCTTTAAATTATCAAAACTACATCCATTAGGTCACAGAAATGGGGAAAAGTAAATATAAAAGGTAATTTGAGGAGAAAATCCTCTCAGAGAACCTTACCTCTCCCTGCCGAGCCGGGTGGCGCCAGCGGCGGTGCTGAGGAGGAGGCTGCAATCAGGGGGAACTGCAGGCACCTGGGCGCAGCCCACAGGTGACTCCCCGGGGCCTGGCTTGGGTTCCCTCCCGCCTTTTGGGTTCTCTTCCTGCTCTTGGATTTCCTTCCTGCTCTTGGGTTCCCTCCCGGTTTTGCCTTTCCCCCTGGCCTCGAGTTCCCTCCTGCTCTTGGGTTCCCTCCCGGCCCAGCCATTCCCTCCTCTTTTCTGAAAAGAGCGGGGTTTGGTGGTGAAAAGCCTCCACAGAAAATTAAAGGAGAAAAATAAAAGGAGAATATAGTAGGTTTTTTTCTTCATTTTAGCCTATCTGGAGTTGCAGCCACCTCTGTTGTGAAAGGGGCAGTTAAAAACTTGTGGATTTTTTTGAGTGTTTTGGGTTCATTTAATAATGACATTATTGATTTCTATGCCTGTGCATACATTTCTCTCAAGCTCTCTTTGACTTTGTTAAATCGGTCTGAAAGGGACAAAGATGTCTCAATGTTCTTTTTCTCTATGCATAGTAACTGCTAAATCTTTAAGAAGCTTTTCTCTTCAGAGATTTGCTGTTCTGAGGTGTGGCTTTCCTGCAGCACATCACACAAGATGTGCACACCCTTGGCAATCATAAAAGTTTGATTTCCGTACTTGTTTATTTCTTTGCTTCCCTTCAGCACACTCAGTAAGTAATTGTGAAGGGAAAACTTGTCTTCTCCCAGAATTAGGAGCTCTAGGATATTTGAAACACTATAAAGACAAAACAAAAAAAAATAATAATTGCATTTCCTTACTTCTTTGGAGAGATTAACTGAAGTCCTGCCAGCTAAAAGGAAAAAACCTAAAGGGTAAGAAGAGGCTACATGGAGGAGAGGACAGGAACATACACTTTATTCAGGCAGACTTGTTCCACCTGCTGAAGAGAGGAAATGAAATTAATTCCTCTTTTGTTTTGTTTCTTCCTCCTTTATAGTAGAGCTAATGTCTTGTATTCCCTGTCCCCAACTTCTGGTAGCAGAGAATTACCTATTTTCTAGGCTGGATCATAGAAGAAAATGCTTAAAATGAAAAAAAACAAGTTGTGTGGTGATGTGAAGAAGGGAGAAATTTGAGAAAGACAGAGATATTAAGCACTCTGCTGGAGTACAGCTTTGGCTGAAGCAGGTAAGATGCATGTGGCACTTGGGCTTAATCGTGAGTCGAACTGGCCGTTTTCCACAGGCCAGTGTGACTTGCAGCTGCCCTGAATGAAAGCAGGAAATTGCATTTTTGCTATTTATAAACTGTGAGAGTCAAATAACACGAATACTGTATGCTTCTCCCGATCCCCATCTGTGGGGTTTTAAGTATCTTATAAGCCCCTATAAATTGTGCTTCTCAGATCTTTTAAGGGCATTCTCATCATACCTACCATAACCAACATGGTTCAGCGTAATTGCACCTTTGTCTTCCATTTTATTAAGTTGGACAAATTACCTTTTGGGTCATAGCTCCTGTACAGCTCAAGCCAAAGTGGTTCTTTTGATTTCAAGAATCAGGAGCCACTGTTTTTGGGAAGATGGCTGTTTTATCTGCATTGACTTTGTCACCACGTGGCTCATTGAATGACAGTCATAAAATCCTAACAGGGCTACAAGCTTGTTTACAGGGCATATTTTCTCCTGGACTTACTCACACTTTGTACCTTCATGTATACCAAAAACACAACATAAGAACAAAGCAGACAGTCTCAGACAAAGTCAGCCTACCACAGCAAGGATTATCTCTAAATCAACCCAGTTTGTATGTAGCCTAATGGAAAAACATATCAGAAAGAAAATCTATATGACACTGCAATATAAGTGTTGTGGTTACAGAAATAAATAGGTCTGATTCCACTGTAAACGTGGGGTTCTCCACCAGCTAAAGATTAGTAACACACAGCACTTCATGCTGCAAACATTAGGCTGGCATTACAGTAAAATGTATACACATAGGTTCTCCACCTTGTAAAGGGGGTAGCTCCAGTTGCAAGCAAGACCCTTTATTCTGTAACATTTCTGTTCATTGCAATTTCTCAGATGAGTCACCTATGAGAGTTTACAACAAAGCACGAACTTACCCAAGTGAGTTGTTCAAACAGATTACGGCTTGTAAAATTTCCCCAAGTAGAGAGCTATTAACTAGAGGCTCTGGCGCTGCACTACTTACCAGCTGGGAAAAAAATTTAGCTTCTGCTAGATATTGTGAAGTTCAGCTTTTCAGGGCAAGGAAATTCCCACCGGCACGGGAAAAGCTACAGCTGATGATCCCATCCATAAAAATAATAAAAAAGGCACTTGTGATTGTACCAAGATAATGACAGGAAATAAAAAGATTTCATGCACTGAACACTCCAGTATATTTAATCAAAATGCTTCTCCAAAGTGGCCTCGTAACTGAAAACTTGCTCTGGTGTTTTGGAGCTTCTGAGATCCCTTCTGTCACTATTTGGTAATCAACCCTATAACCTGTGTAAGTCCCAAGTCCTTCCATGTCAGATATTTTTTCCTGGGTACAGGAGGCTTATTAAGACTCACGTCTACAAAGCAATTGGAAAAGGGACAATGAAGTTTCAGAGAAATGCTAACTATCACTTACTTTCACAAGACCTTATCTCCTTGGGTCTCACAAAATGTGCAAATGTGCTCTGCAAAGCAAATGAAGAGACTACTATCACTTAAGCAGATTGCAAGCTAAACTCACACTTTTCATGAACAGAGCAAAATGGGAGAACGGGATGAAGGAAAGGAGTTACAAAAAGATAAAGTTTCATGGCACAAAACATGCAAGCAAAACTCCCTATTTCATCTGTGTAGCTGCAAATGCAGCTCCGAGAGTGTCAGCTGGTCTAAACACTACAAGAGTCCTTTCTCAGAACTTGCTCACGAGCAAGAACCCATCACCCCACTTCTGTCCTTTTCATTCTGAATCAATTCTTTTGAGAGAAGCTTAAAAGGTGTCTACAGTCTATCTTAGAAAAGGTGTAAACTCCTCCGACAGCATCCAGTTCCAAACTGTATGGCTATTTAGCAGAAAAGCCCCAGAAAACTTTCATCCCAGGGCCCTCAAACACTGGCACACAGAACAATGCAGAGGGCCATCAGGCTGTGGTTGAGCATGCTTGATGCACCTTTAAACAAGCTAGATCAAATTAGAGTCCAAAAATAAATGATTACCTCCCTTCACTTAAACATCTATTCTTTCTTAATAAAGTATCCCAGGCATTGAATTTCAGGCCCAGTGTTTTCAGGGATATACGGGTTATTTCCAAGCCGAGCTATTACCAGTGAATGCGGTGACATTAATATGAGTAAATGCAGGAAAAAGGATGAAATAAAACATATCCTATTGAAGGAAATGAGAGCTCCTTAAGAAAGAAAAACACACATAGGAAAGACGTGGGCATATCAGGATACAAATGGGACACTGGGGAGTGCCGGATTCCACAAGCATGATGTTATTGAAGTGTTTGATACCAGAGTAAGCACCTGCAGATATGAATTACATCCTTGTTCAGACCACTAACATCGGAGTACTGACATCTCAGGAAGTGCTTATGTTATATTTCAAATCCCACTGCCAACTGCATAAATATCAAATAAATCAATCATAGATATAAAAGACATTATCTTAAGGACTTTAAAAAGCTGAACAAGCCACCTCTCTTCTAAAAGTAGTGCCACCCTTAAATCATTTGGGCTTTTTCTGTCAGTTGCACCTGAACAGCAATAACATTAACGCTGTTGATCATCAGACATTAAATGCTTCATCTCTGTACACAGAGATGGAATTGGTAGAGAAATAGTTAAAAACAGGAGTTGTGTCCAAGTGATTGTGGCAAAGGTATATTTACAGCATGCAAAACTTTGCACTGCCTTCAAGAGGGGGACATCTCATTTTGCACATGTAGAAACTGAGGCACTGAACTACAAAAGGACTTCAGCAATATCAAGAGAGCTCTAGAATGTTGTGAGCAAAACAAGCTCAGGACTAGCAGTCCCTGTAATATTTATCAGGCTGTGCAGTCTTTACTTGCAGGGTATTTTGAGAAGGTATTCCTGACCAAGACAGATGATGCAATCTAGAAATGAAATGTTCGTCTGGTAGAAACACATTTTGGCATCTGCATGCATCAGGTAAAAAGACCATTAAAAACAGAGCACATAGTTCATCTAATTTTAAAGAAATCTTGTGATTTAACTGGAAGTGTCTATTCTGTGTTGAAAAAAACTGGGTCTTAATCTCCTGCTGCATTTTAAATAATTTTTAAAATTAAAAGTGTGCAAATATCAAAATACTAAAACAAATACAATAAAGAGGATTTGGATTTCAATAATTCTGTGAGCTTTACTAAACTAAGATTTTACTAGTGTTATGGAATTTTGGATTTTAAGAACACTTTTCAATTTAAGAGTTTCCCCATAAACTCAGATTAATTTGTTATTTTTCCTTGCTTGCCATGGGAGTCTTAATTACTATTGCTCCAAATACAGCTACCATCCATCTTAATCAAGCAGGGACTATTTGGCCATACTGCTAAATCATCTGGTATAATCACTTTTAAAAAGTTTGTTCTGCAGTGAAAAAATGGCTGAGAAAGGAAGCAAAAGTAAACATATCTTTTTACATTTTGGTAACAGCAGCAGAAAGATTAAGTGGCCATTCTACTAAATATTCATAAGAGTTCAGAATTTTTAAGCAGAAGTGCACTATGAGCCACATATTCTGGGAGACATTAAAAAAAAAAGGCCCTGCTACAAGGGACTGTTTTTGAATTGGAATGAGCTTGTGAATTAAAATGAAAGTGTCAGTAGAATCTGAACTTAATTGCTGGTGCTAATCTCTCATAAACTCCTAAGAACACAAATTCTCCAAACCCAGGTAATTTCCAAGTGGAAACATTTGCAGGACTATTTCACATGGAGTATACAGGGAACTCCAGTAGAAGTTCTCGTCCAGTGGCATAGCTGACTATGCTGTGCAGATGACTGAGCTTTATTTTCAGAGAAGCACCAACAATAAAGAACATTAATGTGACTTGTCACTCGCTCCGGAGATGGTGTAAGTATTGCAGACCAAACAGCCCATCTGCTGCAGCAGAGGCTTCAGAAGCACTGGGAATTGCCAGTGTCAGAAGTCTACACTGTTATTGACTTTGCTGAATTTCTATGGCAGAAAGGAAACCTCTAAATTGCTGGTTGCATCAGGGTTCTGGACAACAGGTGACTTACAGTCCTGCCTTTTCCCCCCTACTGGAAGAATATAGTACCACTTCTATGCTCCCTTCTAGGGCCTGCTGGAGCCAACGTGAGTATTTCCACTGACTTCTGAGTGCTTCAGAACAGTCTCTCTCTTCTTATAATCTTGCACTATCTATTATACACTTTGTTATTGAATGATTTCATAACCTGAATGTAGCAGTACTATGCAGTGTAATTAGTATGTATTTAATATGATTACATAATTTAAACATGTTTTGGCAGAAGCCTTTTATAATCCTGTGCAAACTTCCATTCACCAGTTTTAGTGTCAGTCCCTCAGCAGCTGGACCAGCTTAATGGTCCTTCTTGTTATAAACAGGTGAAGTCTGCCTGTGATTTTTTTTCTTTTAAAAAATCCCACCTTTTAGAAAGACAAGATATCAAACTGGAATAAAGAAAGCACTTGTAGGGCTTGACCTTCTCTTCAGCCTCTTATGATTGTGGAGTATTATACCTTTTGAGTGAGAAGAACATTCAATTAAGCTTTTATTTGCTTTTGTTTTTCTAAGGAGTGATTGAAGTTGCCAAACAAAAGATTTGGGATACAAAAATCCTCTCTTTGCCCATCAAACACCTCTGGGGCAGCTGAACATGGTTTGCCCAAAATACCAATGGAAACATGACTCAGAAGTATCACAGGAGGCTCCTTTCTAATTCAGCTCCATGGTCCAATTCAAGCCACTCATGAACCACTAAGTGTCCTGCCCTGGGACATGTTTTTCCAGGAAGTTATTCTTCTAAGTTTTATTACACTGGTATGTATTTTATATCCTGCAAGGTAATTGTGTGAACTAAAGATGAACAATTTAAAACTTTCAAAATCCAGCTTCCACCTGGAATATGCTTTTAGGTCCTTAACTGTTTGCAAAACAAAATGTGGACCTTTGTGAAACTGCAAGCTTATCAGCTTTCAAAGGATAATTCTACAGAGTGGAACTGCAATATTAAAAAAATATTAAAAAAATCTGTTGATCTGCATTATTAAATTCAAGGAATATATTTCTCCTTGTTCTGAGATTTTTATTTAATATAGGAAACCATATCAAGTGCCTCCATATTTGATGGGGAACCAGTCCATACACAAAAGGAAACACAATACTGTTAGAGCTCAGACGTTGTTCATATGGCTGCTGTCCCATTAATCCACCCAAATCCCTCCATCCTCTGGTCTTCTCCGAGGTTCCTCTCATTTTAATCCTCAAAAACCCCCTAAATTCTGATTTTCCAAGGAAGCTTTCATAATTAAGATTTCATTAACAGTTTGCATACAAAACAAACACATCTTTATGCAGCATTACTGTCAAAACTGAGACATTCCATTACTCGAGTTCAGTTCACAAGATACAATAAGAGCAGGGAAAAATGTAATGACAAAAACAAAGAAGGTTCAAGTTTCCTTAAAAAAAGTCTAACCACCCCCCCTTCCCTCTGTTCAGCTGCAGTAAGGTGAAAGGCTAAATGTGGACAGAATGGTAATATGTAAGCGGTTTCTAAGCTTTCTGGTGGGAATACTTAACAGCATAAGTATGTTTCCCCCAGAGACCTTATCCACCATTTGGTCCAATTTCTTACTCCAAGAACTGAACCAATTCATGATGTAATGCTCCAGGGAAAACATTCCTCTCGAAAAAGAGTATCTTCCTAGGGAGAAGTTTGAAGAAAACATCTTAATATTGTTTAAACAGCTTTTGGCACGGTCACACTAGTTGTGCTGCATTCAATACTGAAAGCAGAAGAAAGGCAGGCTAAAAATATGGAAACAAAGTTTTAGGATTTAGTTTAAGACTTCTCCTCAACTACCACCCCAAGTCCCTAGCCCTTGCTGATCCTTAGTGGAATGAGAGAAAAGAAATTTTCAGAAGCAGAGATTTTCCTTGCCAATAAAAGAGGAACAATTTAAGGCTTTGGCTATTCTGTGTGTCAGAATGAAGCCACATATCTAAGCCTTATCATTTTCTTTAACTCTTATACGAAGGTGCAGTTCCAAGGCACTTAACACCATAGATCCAGCTGTGACAGAGGCATTATGCCACGCATTAGAAAAACTTCCCAGCAGCAATTTACTTAACTCACAATATCTTGCACATGCATACATTTGCTGTGCTACCAACCACTTTGCTTCCCTTTCAGGACCATCACTCTTGTCATTTTTGTGACTGGCAAGAGCAAGACATCAGTGTATCAAACAAGAGGAGGGAAAATTGGGAAGACAAAAGTAAGATAAGTGAGGCAGACTAGAAGGCAGCACGCTCCAAACCCCAGGCAGTGGAACACCCTGATGCAGGAAGGGTACAATAGAGCTCCACTGTGAGAAGCAAGCAGTGGCAGAGATGCCAAAAGTGAACATTTGAGACTTATATTATGCTTGTCTTATGTAATGCTTAGCATTAAGATAAGCTGCATGTACATTACCTACTCCTTATGTAAACCTTACAAAACCTACCATGGGTACTTACAATTTTTTCTTGAGAGCAAAATGACTTTTTTATTCATCATTAATATTTGTACCCACACAATTACTTTTTCCTCAATAGCACACACGAGGATACTTAACATATCAAAGTCACAGTTCAAACATGAATTCCCTTACAACCTTAACAGATTTGCATTAGTGAATATTATTTACTACCAAAACTCAGCATTACTGACCTTCTAACCATGGAACTAAGTGCATTTGTTTGTCCAAACCTTTGTATGACATAGGCAGGTTATTTATGACAGAGAAGTGTGGCTTCCAAAGTGTCTTCAGTATAACTCAGTTGATTTAATGGATAGAGGTATTAGATCCATATTTTTCACCCTGATGTTACAAGTGCTGGTGAATAAATGAAAGACAAAGAGCAAAGAAACTGAGTAACAACTTAATTCAACAGCACAAAACCAAACCCAGACCACAGAGGGAACAGAAAGCTCAGTTTTCTGGTTCATAGCTTGTTTAGTTTACTACATCATCAGAGCTTTCAAGGAACCATCACTATTCATGACTTTTCTTCAGACCCTCAGATACCTTGTTTGTAATCTTTACTGATTTCATCATAGTTATTTAAAAATGAGGCTCATTTAGCTACTCAAAAACATCAAGAGTTTTGCATATTATTTCTTCAAAGGGATTTTTGCTTGTAGGGTGGGATTATGAGGAATAAAATATTTGCTTGCAGGGTGGGGGTTGTCCAGGCATGCTGTCTGATGCTGATAATTTAGTTTTATTTCTTCATTGTTACAATACTCCAAGGCCTCTGGACGAAGGTAACTAAATTAAAAATCATTATTATTCATAAATATGGTTGTTCAGACTATAAACTGTGTTGCACAACATGAATTATCTGTTGCACAGTGCAAGGTCTTCAGTGAACTGATTGGCAATGCTAAAAAACAGCAGTAAGCCTGTACCATAAAGAGGGTATTTAAACTAAACTTTAGCGGAGTTGGAAGCTAGTCCATAGCAGGCTTCTGTCAAGAGGTTTTACTGCTAGTTTGCTGGGTCTTGTGTTTGCAGAATTTTCAGTTTCTTGATAGACCCTAAACTTTCAAAGCCTTGAATCACAACTATTTATCACCCATCAGGGAGCTACATAAAATGTATTTTCCTTCAGAATGACTATTCTCATAAAAAAAACTAATTTAAGAAAAAAAAAAGACTATTTTTTTAAAATCTACAATATAGCCCAACTAACAGGGATTCTTAAAACTAAATACTATGAACCACAAAAATTAATGCCACCTGCAAGCTGTAAATATGTGTATTATTTAATTTTTTTTCAAGTATTTTCTTTGGCTGTTACATTCAGCTGAACAAGGCCTAAAAATTGTCAAACTAAATTCTTGTTTAAGAGTAGAGCTCTAACTACTGCCAGTTTGAGTGAAACACACATCCAGGTTTAGGGAATATGTTTTGTTTATTTTGGCTGCAGCACAGGGTAGAACATTTTCCATCCCATCCGAATGCAGTCAAAAAGGTTTTGAAATATTGCACAATAAAAGCCATTCATTATATCTGTCTCCTCTCCCTTCCAAAAACAAAAATGGCTGACCAGTTCCAAATCTGTGCAGGGGGCAGGAAGATGGGAGTCAAGGGGTCACTGGAAATAACCCAAGACTAACACCAGGTTTTTCAGGTTTGAGTTAGGGAATATGTTCCATGCCCTCATTCCCAGTGCACACAGGTTTTTCTTCTTCCCCCCTCCAAAGCTTGGTTAAAGTAGTTAATTGCTCTGTTATGCACAATTTACAGGACTTAATTACAAAACTAATACATTAGCCTTCTTGTCTATAAGTCACAGGCACAACTTCATCTTTTCCACTGGGACACAGTGAAATTAGACCTTACCTTATTTCAAGTTAAAACGTTTTGCTTTGCACTGTTTACCTCCTAATTTTAAAAACGTGCAATTTGAAGGAATATCCAACTATGCTTCACAGTTTGTTTTTAGATTTATTTCCATTGCTTACCTACCTGTTAGCAGCTCGAAAATTAATTTTCTTTCACTGCCCACTCCTGTTCCTGTTGCTTGAGCTATACTTGGCATACTTCAATGGCTTTTTTTTCCCCCCTCTCTCCATTTCCTCACACATAGTTCTAACAATGCTTTTCTGTTCACTTCCTTGTGCATAGATCAGTTCCTCACTAAAGTTTTTCCAGGTCTAAACGAGCTGTAATAGTGCTAGAGGATTCAGAGAAGGAGGAAGATTAGAGCACTAGCATTTTAGTGCATTTCTAAAGAGCAACTAGACTAGATGAACACGCAGTAGTGAACTTTACATACAAGACTTAGGTGTTTCGGAATCCCCTCCCATTGCCAAATTAGTTAGAACTAGAGAAAAATAAGCTGAAGATTAGATGAAGCTTTAATTACAACTGATTTTTTAAAGAAAAACAAGAGGCATATACTATTTTTGTTATTTTCCTTCCCCTGCTTACCTTGAGTGTCAGGCTGAAAAAACAGTTTTATTTCTGTTATCTCATGTGAGAAAACTTGGTCATATCAGCTCCACATCTGTAACTTCTGTGCATCTTAATTATGGCAAAATATTGGCATAAAGTAATTCCTGGAAAACACTAACACTTGCCCTTTAAAAGCTTCTGAAGAATTCAAGTATAAGTATTGTTGTTCTTTGCATCTTCAGCTCACTAACACTAAGCAAATTTAAACAAAGGCCATTCCAACTGTGAAATACTCCTTGCTGCTAGTTTTAAGATATTCAGCTATCTGAAAACGTATCCAGACTGCGCTTCATAGGACAGCACAAGCAAAACTGATATGTAATTACTCTTACTTATTAACGACATCGTAATTACAGAGTGGCAAAATAATCAGTCTTTCTAGGACCCACCACTTGTCGTCTATGTCAGTCAGAGCATGATAATTACACGGCAATCTGCTAAATGCAATTATTCAGCAATATACACTTAGAGCTATTACCATACTTGAAGCCATTTAAAGCCTATACAACACAGCACTTAACGTTAGTGAAGTACTTTTAAACACAAAGTAATCTTTATGACAACCCTCTAAAGAAAGAAGAAGCCTCTCATTAGAAGAGGGAGAGTGTATGAGGTGAAAGAGATTGGCCAACACCATAGATTTATTTAGATGCCACTATAATGCAAGTAAAACCACAGGTTGTATCAGAGTGACTAAGCTAACCCAATGTGGCAGAACACCATTACAACCTATTCCAGACACTGCTGCAATTAACAGCTGAAAACTAGAATCACAAACTCAAAATACCTTGACTCGAGACCTGTCTGCACTTGCACACAATATATCTTCATTTTAATTCCTACATCCTCACATGGCGAGGAAGACAAGACACCAGTAAGTTCTTCTGTTGATTGAGTAGGGATAGTGAAGTGGTTGGTCATTCAAAGGTTAATGTTAACTCAGTTGTAGAAAAGCAAATCTGAAAATGGAACAGCACAGTTCACTCTGCTGGTCACGCGTCCTGCATGACAGCACAGCCACCAAGTTGTAGGTTACACTATGTCAGGACTCTACAAAGATACTCTTCTGAGTAGCGAATCACATGAAATCTGAATGTTTAAAGTACAAAGACCATTTTGCTAGCCTTTCATGAAGAGCTCTCTCCCAAATTCCCCAGCTCCTTCCCATGCTAAACAGCCCCCAGTGTTAGCAATTCCCCATTCCATGACAGATTCTATCTCAGGTCTTAACTATTAGGCAAGTCCCAGATCACCTCTTGCAACCCTAATCTCCAGCAATCAGAAAATACAGCCAGAAGAGACCTCAAGAGGCCATCCAGGCTCTATCCTTACCCCTAGGAAGGATCATATGTCATTCCTGACAGATATTTGTTTAATCTGTTCTTAAAAGCCTCCAGTGATGGAGATTCCACAACTTCCCGAGGCAATGTATTCCTGTGCTCAGCTATCTCTGTTGCTGAAACTTTTTCTTAATGTTTAAGAGACATTTTTCTAATTTAAACACATTATTTCTTGTCCAGTTCAGTACAGACACTGAGAACAGATTATACTCTCCCTCCTTAAAACAACCTTCTGCATAATTGAAGACTTGTCTCCTCTCAAGTCCTCTCCAGATTAAGTCCCATTAACTGCAACCTCTTTATTTCTCTGTAGGTTCCAACTCCAGTCTCATGTAAGCCAATCAAACTGCCATCAAGCATCTATGTATAACTCTTAACAATTCTTTTCAACCAAGCTCTGCCAGGAGGAAAATCCAAGCTTTGTTTTCTTCTCCTTACCCTTGCTCTTCTGACTCTACTTACACGTCACTTCACATCTGAAGTGCACTTAGCCTATCCACTCAAGAAACCACAAGGGAGAATTCTCTTCTATTGCTGCTGTGACTGATCCACAGGACAGCAACATCACAAAAAGCACATTCGAGGCAGCATTTTAGATTAAGCTCTCTAGTATCACTCATACTAGTTTATTGCCTCTTCCTCTAGGACAACTCTTCACTTGATCAGACTACTCAAGACACCCAGTCTCCAAAGGTTTCACTCACTGATAGATTTGATATCTAAAACCTGTTAGGTAAACCCCAACATCTGAGCTGTAACTGCAGTGCTCTACTGTGTTTAAGAACACGATGTGATTTTCATGTTTTAATACACTGCATAAGTGTTTCACTTTGAGATTAATTTCAGTGCGTAGTTCAGTTGCTGGGGTTTTTTTGAATGTTAGAAGTGGCAGCTATTATTAGCTTTAATCTCAAGGAGCTTTAGATTTTAACCTTACCTAGTATCTCTTCAAAGATTTTGTACAGTATGATATTATTTTCAAATTCAGTTATAACCATAAAACTCATGTCAGACTGCCCTCTCCTGGTAAGCCAACAGACTGCTAGCACAACAAGATTCAACCCAAGTAACTGTTTCCAAATCTACAATTTGCATTGTGACACAAAAGCAAACCCCAGATTAAAACATAAAGGAAACTGTTTTGATAACTTCAGTAATGTTTCTGAAGCAGCATAAGACAAACAGCATTTAAGTAGTGAAGTTTCTTTCAAGTTGCCTTAGGAATTCTTGTCTTGGAAAAAACTGATGATGTCTGTAGAGAAACGTAAAACGTGCATAAAAATGGAACTGGTTTGTTTGCTTTTAAGCTTTATGAAAGGAGCCAAGTACATAAAGTATTTTATTCCACATCAATAATGTTAAAAACGAGGTCACAGAAGAGATCATTTTCAACAGAAAGCTATTTCCTTGAAGCTGGCACAGGTATTTCACTAGGGCTGAAACAGAACAGTATGAAAAATGAAAGCAACAGCAAGTGTTTAAGTAGACCACCTACAGTCATCACTTTTTATTACATTGTTCAAACTAGAAAAATGAAAACAGTAAGATGACAGGTCAACTACTGAATAATATGCACTGTACTTAGAACACATACATAGAAGATTGGAAATGTCCAGAAATGAAGAACAGCTTTATTGTATGATGAATGTTTCACTTTCCTTAGCCAATTTATTTTTTTTTAATTAATGTTATAGACAATTAAGATTTAAAAGCTTTTTTTTTAAAAAATTACCAACCTTCACTCCAGATATGCAGAATTTATTACTCTTTCTAACACAAAATTTAGGCTTACTTATAGGAACTCTTCCCCTGCTCGTGCCCAGAGGGTAAAGCAAAGTCTTTTCAGAAGATGGTAACAGCTTCCCCCCTTCTACTCCTCCCCTTCAAGCCAGAAGTGATTTCCTTCTGATTTGTAGAGAATCTCAAGGGGTTGCTTTTTGGATATTTTTGAAATCTGGAAGAAAATTAATGCAGATTTCAAAAGCAATTTATAAAGAATGATCAAGCACATGGGAAGCATCAATACTTCAGGTGATTCAAGCTGAAAGGGCACACTTTACAACATCATGGTTTAAAGACAAGTTCACTCTTTATCTACTTCAAGTAAACTTCAAAAATGTAAGAAAATCTTAAGCTTGAATCCTTTCAAAGAAAATAAAGAGCCCTATCAGCAAAATATGAATTAGCACCAACTCCCTCAATTGTCTAAAAAGTAACTTGTCAGCACAGACCACGTTTTTTTGAACCATCAAATTTGTTCCTCTTCACCTAAAACAGCCGAGTCACACGTTTGCTGACATGTCTCCAGTTAGCAACTTCATATCTGGACTGTGCATTTGAGAGCAGAGCAAGTGCAGCAAGGTGCTCTACTAAACACATCCAGTCTAACAATCACAACTAATTTTCAAGGGCAAAAATCCCACACTACTGTGCAGGTACCACAACTGCAAACATTTATCCAAGCACAAGAAAATCCCAGACTGCAACAACAAATGCACACATAAATATTTTTTACATTTTGTATATTGTCTTACTGCTGTACCTTGCAATAAAAATCACCACCCCCTTGAGCAATCCTTCCAGCTGACAGAAGGCATTTCTGCCTTCTTGAAATGCCTCAACCTGGTGTTGCAGAGGAAGTTGGTAAGTTGTTGAGTTTTGTCTAATATTAGTACTACCTTATTGCTACTGCACCACAGACAGCACTGAAGGATGAAAACATGTAAGCAAGGATGTAGACTACAATAAAGAGGTGATGTCAAATTCATTTCATCATGGGAGAAAAATTTTTTATCCTCTTGATTACCTGCCATGACTGCCTATCAGCCCAATGCTCTGAGCCCAGCTAGGTCTTCCATGCAGTTCTGATCTTCAAGCACTTTCACCATTAAGAGAAGGAAAATCAGTTTGAAGTTATCCAGAAACTGAATAAGGAAATAATAAGTAAGGAAATATAAGTAAGAGAGAAGACAACCACACTTCAGAGAGAGAACATAAGAATCTAATACTGACCTTCACTTTAGAAAATCAGAGGTAGCTAAAACCTCACTAAATGTTAGAGTTATTTTCAAGGGGTATTTCTATGTCTTTATAGTGGTTTTGGTTATTTCTGTCCTTCTTATATACAGAATTTGTTATGCTCCTTCTCCGAGTTCGACACGAAGTTCCTGTTTCCTGAGGTATGGGCACACACATGCTTTTCCTCCTCCATTTTTTGCAAGGACCATCAGAAAGACGAATGGAATCGTTGTTCTCCTTCCCTGGTACTGAACACTGGGTGAGATTTTGTTG
Source organism: Aegotheles bennettii (assembly GCA_013398125.1). NCBI lineage: Eukaryota > Metazoa > Chordata > Aves > Caprimulgiformes > Aegothelidae > Aegotheles > Aegotheles bennettii. Next base: position 1,160,784 of record VZRW01005210.1, read on the forward strand.
TTCTCTGTGGCGAATATTCTCAGATTCTCTAAGGATGGATGTGCTTATTGTTGTTCTCCTAATTTTGCTAGCAGAAGCTAGCAGGGGAGGCTTCTTTTGAATCTCATCGAGTACTTGGATCCATGCAAGACCTTCCATTTCTGCATCTTTATGCAATCTCATGCTGCGCCTCACTCTTTTCACACCACTGTTATCGCTCTTTCTTCTAGAAGGCCCTAAGGAGTCATTTTTGAGCTGAGGGACTGATAAGGCTTCTTCCACATTAAAAGAATACGCTGGAATATTGTTTCCAGTTATTTCCAATTTTTCAACAGGAGGAAAATAGATGGCACTACTTCTTCTTCTGCTTGGTGGACTTCCTCTCACAGAATCTTTTTGTGGAGACCGAGTTCCTTGGGCACCCTCATGTACACCAGTGTCCCAGAATTCCAGAAATTCTTGCCCGGTTAGTTGCTCTGCCTTATTCATGAAATTTCCTTGTAATTTCTCATTTTTTACCAAGGAACCACTTTCTTTTGCCTCTTTTACACATGCAGTCTCTTCACCTTGTTGGAAATAGTCAGTTGTATCAAAAGCACAATTTGTGTCTGGCACAATGCTTGAAAACTGAAAGAAAAAAATAATATCTATTTTTTAATACAGGCAAAAGGAAATCCACAAAAACCTGCTTTCAAACAGCTGGTAACTAAACAACTACTGCTGTTTTCCTGACCAAGTCTAGTCATTCTCAAAAAACCCCAACCAACCAATACACAGAATTCTGCATGTTGCAATCTGCTCCAATGTGGAGCCAGAACGCTGCTTTGAGGCCTTGCTGAGTTCTGAACACCTCTTTCCAAGGATGAAGATCCCAGGGCCTCTCCAGACAGCCTGTCCCAATGTTTAGTCACATAGAGATAGGGTTTTTTCTTCCCCCAGCACATTTCTTTTTTGATCAAACAATATCAAGCACAATGCTGACTTATCTCCTGGCAGTATCCTTAAGCCTATCAGTTACCTTATGATCAGTGCCAGACACAGACTCCAGATCTCCATCGGATGGCTGGAACACTCTCTCGTCGGAGGTGATGGCTTCTATGATCTGCAGGTCCTTAGAGCTTGAACACACAGGAACTGCACAGATGTTTTTTCTTTCAATCACTGGCTTCTGCTGAACATCCTTGCAAGCATTCCCAGATTTAGTATTACCTAAAAATACGTCCTCTGGATGAGAATAAGCACATGGTTACTTGACTCTACTTGTGAAAGTACAAAATCTTTTTTTAAATGTTGTAACAAGAGCTTTATAGTCTTTTACTTACATAAAAGCAACCTCCTAAACAACCATCCCAGGTATCTACTGCAGAAAATCCCAGAAAGCTACAATAATGATCAATAACTTATTTATGTAACTGTTGAAAAACAAGAAGCAACAGAAAGAGCAAGGCAAAACAAAACTAAAAACATTACCTGAAAAAAATGCATTTGCCTTTGGTGAGTCTGGAGATGAGACAGAAAGCAAAATCTCTGGAATTTCGGGGATAGGGCTGAGAACAGGTTTCTTAGAAGCTATCTCTCTTTCCCCATATAAACATTTTTTTACTTTTTTCTTTCTTCTTTTCCCATAGTTTGTATGTTTTGTTTTCTGAAAAGATTAAGACAACTGAATAAAGCACAGTGTAATTACAATCATCCTATACAATATTTTCCAACAAAAATTTCTTAGTAGTCTCACATCTTTATGATATTTCACTAGTATGAAACTGGGCAAGTTCAAAGAACTACTACTGCACACATGCAGTAAAAGAACCATAAACTCATATTCTGTCCCTGAAGTCCGAAAAGCGATGACCCCCCTTAACCTCCATAAAGTCTCCTTTTTGCCCTACAAGTATTTTAACTCTGCTCATCAGCCTTAACAAGCAATAAGAAAGAGGTGTGGCAGTAAACGTAGGAAAACAGGCTGGGCATGATGTAGAGAACACTGGCAGCAACAGGAAACATAACACCCTTTAGGAAATCTTTACTACAGAGATCAGAATAATCACGTGAAACACACAAGAAAGAAGAGGCTCTTGGCTAAAGAAATAAAGGTAATATTCACCAGCTGCAGTGGGCTGTCACTTACTTGAGGTTTTTTGGCAGCAGATGTAGTTGTATTCTTTTGTCTTTGAACCTTGTTCTTTCTTGGGTTTTTAGTATCTTTGGCATTCTTAGTATTTGTGGCTCTGGAGATGCTAAAATCAGTCCCCTCTGAAATGGTGCTGTGCTGTTGGGGAACATGAATTTGAAGTTGTTGGGGTGCATGTGTATGTGCACATGTTTACATTTGCTTTTTAAAAAAATACACCACAGTCCACCAGTCGTAAGGGTCCCATTGTAATTAGTCTCTGTTATTTCATGTATGAGGTCATAAGACCTAGACATTCACAGCTGGAAATGAGGTTTATAGAGCTAGTCTCCTCACACAGTACAATATAATTCTGTTTGTATGAAAAGGACATTCAGTGAGAAAATAGTAAGTATTATCTTCAGCTTCTTTCAGAGAAGGTGGGTTAATTTTCTCATATTACTTATTTTTACTTGGTTTTTTTGCCTTCCCCTCCAAGAAAGCATAATAGAAGTGTACAACACTGAAGTTGTACAACACTTCTTACAAAAATTATTGTACAATGAATTCTATGCACCTTCAAACTCCAGCAACCAGAAGAAGATACATGTGATAATCTGTCTGTTTTACAGCTAGCAGGCAAAAAGGTTAATGAGACTGAAGATCTTTAGCACTGGACTTGAGAGCACAGCCACATTTTTAGTGATACCGAAAGTCATCACAGGTTGCAGAAAAATCTTGACTTTATTATCCTCTATCTCGTGTTCTTTTGTCTCAAAGAAATTAAACCAAAAGGAAAAACAGGACAGGAAACTTTGATTCCATTCTCTTCCATTTTCTGTGATTGTGAGATTTGAGATTCCCATGAGTGAAGCCCCTGATCCTATGAATGAAAATCTATGAATTGAATATGAATGAAAGTCTTCGAAATTTTGTCAGACTATTTGGGAAAGTTCCTGGAAAATTCAATTTAAAGACTGTAACTATTTTCACTCAAAAATGAGATTTCCTTAAGGCAATTACCTGTACTACCATGAGATATTTCTATATACCTGGATACATACAATCCCCATACCCGAAGCTGTAAGAATGCTTGTACACATCAGGAGGTCTAAAAGGTAACAATTCTGCCTGAAGAAGTTAAAAAAACAAACTAAACCAAACATCACTGAAGAAACTTACCTTTCTTTTAGTAGAAGAACGAGTTCTTACCATCTCAGATTTGTCAGTTTCTGCTATTTTATATGAAGAAAATAAGAATATTGATTCTATTTCAACACAAAAAGTTACTCACATTTTATTTCACATAATTTCTAACATTATGCATAGTGCATCTTAGACTTGGGTAACTAGTAGCAGTACAGAGGACTGTCAAACATGGCAAACTGACAGAAGGGAGACTGGAATGTGAGGAAGAAATTCTTTGGTGTGAGGGTGGTGAGAGCCTGGCCCAGGGTGCCCGGAGAAGCTGTGGCTGCCTCTCCCTGGCAGTGTCCATGGCCAGGTTGGATGGGGCTTGGAGCAACCTGGTGTGGTGGGAGGTGTCCCTGCCCATGGCAGGGGTGGCACTGGATGGGCTTTAAGGTCCCTTCACACCCAAACCAGCCTGGGATTCTATGATAAAAAATCCTTAACAGCTTGCTTTACAAAACAGAGGAAATCAAAACTTGTGAGGATTCGAAATCTATCCCCTGTATAAAAACCAACCCTGGGTCGTCATCTCAATTTGCAGATAAAGATGCATTATCCAATTACAAAAATACAAGTTGGGGTTACCTTCTGCATTTTCAACAGGTAAGAGATCTTCTGCAGCAACAGGGCCCTCCATTAACTCTTGAAGAGGCTCTTCACATTCCTTTAAACAAAAAGAGTTAATTTAGGGGGCAATATACTATACCAGATTTACACTGGAAAACACCTGGTCCATTAGTGTTTGGAACAGCCAGGCCATACTGTTTTTTAATTAAAGAATGCAGCAGCTCATTTGCTATATACAGCAAAAAAAAATACAGTATCAAAAGTATATGAATAAGGCAAAGCAAAAACATTTTGTGTGCTACCAGTACTCAACTTTAAACACAGCTCTACAGGCCAAAATGCTATTTAGAATTCATAAAGCAAAAGTGCTCAGTGTCATTCTAGAGCTCCTATTTTAGCAACTTCTTTTCAAAGCCCAGCAGACTGGGGAAAAAATTAAACAAAAACCGAACATTCACAGAGACTAAGAGGCTCTTTTTATAGTTCTTTCAAAAAAATAACACACCAACGAAAACTTACATCATTGCAATCAAAGTCTATGTGGGGTAATGGTTCTTCAATGAGACGTGACCTTGTGAAAGGGCTGTCACTCTGTAATCCTGAATGACGGTCTGGTGTTGCTCCTCGGCGCAATGGAGTATTTGCAGGCAAAGTTCCATCAAATATTTCTGGGCTTAGAACTACTCCAAAAGTAACTCTTTTCTTCTCTGGCTTTTCCGAGCTATGTCTTTCAGTATCAATTGCATTGCTTGAATATTCCTATCAAATTGAAGCGATACAATCATCTGTTCAATACTGTTTAATTAAAATATTGTCCTTGTTCAAAGTGAAAATAACTTTTTCTGAAAGCAACATTTAATAATCAGTCCCATTGTTTAAAAAAACTACTTGTTTTCTAAATGAATAAAACTCAGTAATGTACATATGGATCTTCTCACAGCATGAAAGCCTCAAACAAAGCTTCCAAGCTGACCAAACAGCAAAGACAGATCCAATGATAGCATTAAATTATTTCTGACGAGTGTCAATTAGCCAGAAAGTATCTTTAACCATGACTCAACTTCTAGTAGTTCAATAGTGACTGCAGAAGTTCATCCTTACTATTAGTACCTCCATGTAAGTCAATTAACCAACCTCCATGCTGTCCATTGGTTGCTTCGTTGGAGTTTTCTTCAATATAGATCGTAGAAGAGAGCCACTCGGAGTATGCAATGAAACATTTCCCCTTTGTAGCGGTGTGGCAGGTGGTGTGACATGTGAGTTGCTTTCACCAGGTACTTCCAGGCTCAGCTCTTCCACAAAACTAACTTTCTTTCTGCTTACATCTGATATCGCGTTACTTCTAATGCCTTCTGTCGTGTGGCCAGATCCTAAGTCTTAGAGCAAGTAGACAGATACGACAATTACAGACTGAAGTAGCACTGAGAAGACTTTACTATTAATAACATTAACTATAGGCACATCTTCATAGACTTTGCACATCAACATCACCTAGCATCTTAAAAAAAACCCATTCCTTCCTAAATTTCTGTTAGCACCACAGTAATGTGATTTCTAAAATTACTGTACTTCAACTTATGAAACAAAACTCCGCAGGTGACAACCAAGAGAGATAACAGTTACCAGTTGTTACCAGCTAAAACCAGTTGTCATAAAAACTATTCTCAGTTTCATGGAAAAAGTGTGAAAACACTAATGCTTAGTGAAAAGTAAATTAAAGGGCCTAAATCTAGAAAGTAAAACTAAGAAAACAGTCACAAAAACCTTCGTTTTTCTGTGGGGATTATTCTGAGAAACCACTGTTCAGGATGCATCATGAAGTAAGATAGGTTTAAACAAACAAAAAAACCTCAAACCAAACACAAAAAACTGTGCCAATCCTTATAAGGGAAGACTTTTTTTTTGTTTTAGATTATGTATGTGTAATTTTGTCCTTTTTTGGTCTAAAGGAAGGCCTCGTGTTTAAGAGAAATCATTGAACAGAAATATAATCAACTTACAAGAGCCTGTTTCCTGGGGAGCATCATCCACTTGTGACAGTCCAGAGAAGCCCATCTCCCTTCTCGCTTCTTGTACTGATCCAAAAGACACTCGAAAGGCATCTATCTTGTCCTTCAACAACCTGACATTTTCATGTCTGAAAGGACTAACCTGCTAAAACAAAATCAACCCCATGAGACCTTTTTCTTGTCCCCAAGATGATACAGACTTTATTACTTTGTATTTGTACTTTGGCATAAAACAAACACAGAGAAGAAGCAAGTCTTCTATTTAATCTGGCTGCAATTTCAGTTGTATGGTAAAAAATACTCAAAAAGGGAACTGTATCAAGAAATCTGTTACATTTTACTGCCTTTCATAATCTGTCTGTCTACACCATATCCAGAATTAGTTTCCTGACAGTCTTTGCTATTTTCAGCTAAGAACAAGCCTGATTAAAAACCAAGTCACTTATGCTAGAATTTACTTCACTCTGAACTATCAAAAATCAAGCATGGCAAATGTAGGGAAGTAAAACCTATGGAAAACTAAAGTTAAATATATGAGCAAGCTAGACATGGAGAAAAGAGTCCAGACTACACAAACAAAGCCTCTAACAGCCCCTTATTCTAAAGTAAGGTGTCCAAGGAAAGTCAAGAAAATTAAGGCTATGGTTATTCCGTCTTCTGGCTTCTTCCTGAGACTTGCCTTCTCTTTCTGCCAGTGTATGCTGATTCCTGGGGGGAAATAAACTGACATGTCAGTTATTTGAGAAAGACTCTCACCTGTGCAGAAGCTTCTTTTTGCCCATTGCTTCTCTGTTGGGCAAGGTACAGAATAAGGCTGTTATTTTCTGGTGACCCCCGCACTCCAATGGATGACCTTCGTCTGTATTTTAACAGATTTGGAGACTTCCCTGAAACGGGGACAGGAGAGGGGAAAAAAAAGAAAACAACATTTTTTTTTTTTGTAAGAATACCCAAATCTTTAAAATGGTTATTTTTTTCCTTTTTAAGAGTGATTGTGCCATTTATGAAAGCATACAAAGGTAACTGCTCAAGAAACCCCCTTAAGCAAAAGGAAATTAACTTCGTAAAAGGAACTTAACATTTAATTAAGCTGTGTACCAAGTGAGGAGCTGTCTTTTACTTGTTCAGTCTATGAATACTTGCAGAATTTGTCTTACTACTCCCTTGTGAAACTCACTGACACCACCTAAGCAGCTGTCATTAGTCGCTCCAGCCTTACCTATAGATTGTTTAGTAAAACTTTCTTGAGTAATCCCAAATTCAGCAATTGTTACAGTTGCAAAATCAACAGGTTTTTTCCGCTGTTCTTCTGATATTCCACCATCATATTTTTCTTCTGCTTTGTCCCTGTTAGGTGTCAAGCAGCATTCGTCCCCCAAAGGAACAGGTCTCATTCTTGAAATATTTTCCTGGCTGCTCACAGGTGAGGTGTGTTCACCCCCCACACCCCCTTCCCGCGGATCAAAACAGTGTTCAGTGAACTGACAGCTGGCAACATCCTCCCTGGGGCACCATTCCTTCTCCAGGCCTTTGGTGCACCTCAGGGTGCGCTTCTGCAGCTGTGCCTGGTTCCCATCACTGAAGTTCTTCTTCTTGGATGTCTTTACTTTTGACTTAGTCACTTTACAAATCTTCTGGTCTTTTGACACATTAGGAACAGAGGCCTCTTCCTTCTCTTCACTGCATCTACTCTCATTTTCTTTAAATTCCAGGGGACCACTCATATTCTTAGAACGTCTGCGCATTGTAGTGATTTATTTTAAGAAACAGTCAGTCAGTCTTGTCCTGTAATCACAGATACCCGACAAAAAGAAAGAGATTTTAATAGGTGTTGTGTAAGAGCAAGAATTCGCTCCCATTCTCAAACTCCTACCAAACGTGGGATTTTCCTGGAACAAGGAGTTTAACAGCGTGGTGGGAAGGGGAAGTTTTCTCTCCAGGAAGGCACATGGGAAAGGACACAAAAGGCAGCACCATGAAGAAGAACACACAGCAGCATCAACCTGCAAGAGAGTGTTCCACAGGTGAGGCTGCACTCGCACTCCTCATCCAACTGAGATCTGGTGTCAGTATAAAGTAGAGAAAAGCTCTGCAGCAAATGTTAGCAGTTGGATGCTCACTGGACAAATCCAGGCGCTAATTTAATAACTCTTTTCTGAGTTGAGTTTCTCAGATTTAAGCCAAGCAGAGAGAACCCGACACCGTCAGTCGGACACTTGGGTTCCACAGGCTTTGGGGTCCTCGATGGGGGTGCGCACCACTGCCCCGCACCCCCCGCTGGAACAAGCGGGAGCTGCGACTGTGCCAGGGGCCGGTGGCCAACAC
>VZRW01005210.1:1170554-1278517 GCA_013398125.1 Aegotheles bennettii
CCCATCCCCAATCCCTGATGTTTCCCATCCACAATCCCTGATGTTCCCTATCCACAATCCCTGATGTTTCCCATCCACAATCCCTGATGTTCCCTATCCACAATCCCTGATGTTTCCCATCAGCATCCCTGGGGTGAAGGCAGTTAACATGAGGGCATCTTAATCTCTGGTTTGAGAGCAGGAAGTACATTCAGGAGAGGCTCGGAACAGAACCAATAGCAGCATTTCTTTAAAGAAATCAATAATATCCCTGCAGTACCAACACTCATCCACTCATTGCTGCTGCCACCTCGGTTCCTGGGGTCTCGGTGAGAGATGCTCAAAGCACCCTGGTTCAGGGCGTTGTGTTTCTAACACCAAACTTGGTCTGTTGGGTCCTTTCTTTAGGAACAATCCATATGTATCTTCCACCCCCAGAAGACACTGCCAGCCCTGGCAATAGGTCTGAAGTGGCAGGAAGGGTATGAACACAGTGCCTGTAGCTGCCTCTCTCTTCCACAGGTGGTGGCTGTGTATGGGACTTTATCAGATTTGCTGTCTGTGGCGAGCAATAAGCTTGGCATAAAAGCAACCAGTGTTTACAATGGAAAAGGTGGACTCATTGATGATATCGCTTTGATTAGGTAAGGTTTAGCCAATAAATCATAGGTGCAGATTAAGAGACTGACTTACTAGCCTATTAATTCTCTGACCTTAATCAGTAAGCAATGCTTTCCTTAAGAACAGAAATTGGCATTTCCAGCCAGTATGCCCAAAGGTGCTTTCGTGCCTCAAGGAGAAATAATACTGTCTTTTGAACTTCAAAGTATTTCGATCCTGATGAGTCAGAGCCTGGTACAAGCCTGTTAGCATCCTCCTGTGTTGATTCACAGTGCAATGTATGCACCAGGAAAATCCCACTTCTCCAGTCAGTACTTGGATGAGGTTTTTTTGCAAGGGAGAGAAGCGCTCACATGGCCTCAGAGAACACTCCCGGAGTGGGGAGAAAAGCAACTGTTTTGTAAAACTAAACTGGGTGAATAACAGAAGTGATCCCTACCTGTCTGATACAGATAGCGTCTCTAGTGAAGTCAATCATGTAACAATCCACTGGAACCTGCAAGATTAAGAGAAAAATCAGAATCTGTCGTTCTGAGTGATTATCATTTACCTGAAACTAATCAGGAGGGGTCCCCACTGTCACTTAGATGAGCAAAAAAAAAAGATGTATCATTTTTCTTTCTTTTTTCCTCTTCCCCCTGCCCCTTCCCCTTTCAGGGATGATGATGTTTTATTTGTCTGTGAAGGGGAACCATTTATTGGTAAGCAATTCTGAAGTTTAAGCATTTTGTTTAATGGCAAGAGGGTTTCTTTTGCTTCAATGTAAATCTGAAATATGATTTTCTGATGTTTTCAGAAGATACCTCTTACCATATGGAGGATTCAGAAATATTCACAAATTGTCTAATAATTATTGTGCCTTTCTCATCTGTGTAGATCCTCAGACTGATGGGAGACCTCACGAAGAACTGACAGGGTCCCACACAGATTGGTTAACGCTCAATGTTGGAGGCCGATACTTCACCACGACACGGTAAAAATGCAACTGGTTGGGTTTGTTCTTTAAAGGACTTGATTTCAGTAAAGGAGGTACAACAGCTGGTAGTGTACGTTCAGCTTGTGAAGCTTCAGATGCTCTTGCAAAAGAGCTAGAAAAAGAACTTTTTGTGGAGTGGGAGGTCTTTGACTTCTGCAGCTTTCTCTGTGATTCATATTTGCTGCCACAGTTTTGCAGGGAATTAACTCTTAAACGGTTTAGATACGAATTAGAGCTGGCAAAAAGTTCAGTTAACTAAGTGCTTTGTATTAAAATCCCCTTACGATACCTCAGTTCAGAAATGTGTGTTGCTGTCACACCATATGAAATGCTCACAATATGACATGCTCCAGCCAGGGGGTTTGTGTCCCGAGGAAAACATTCTATGTAAAAATAAAATTGTGCTGCCTTTCTTTTGTAGGAGCACTTTGGTTAATAAAGAGCCTGACAGTATGTTGGCCCACATGTTTAAAGATAAAGGTTAGTATATTGAAATTATTGTATATTGAAGTATATTGCAATAAAGTGTAACTTCCACCCACAGTTAATATTTTGGGGTCTTTGTTTGATTTTTGATTTTCATCTTGCTCAGTTTTGTCAGCAGAATCAGTGGGCAAGCACTGTACAAAACAGCCTTAAGGAAACGAGGGCAGACTAAAATCTTAATGCTGCTTTTGTTCTAGCAATGATTCTTATGTATGTGATAAAATGTTTTAGTTATTTATAGCAGCAGCAAATTTGTTTTAAGCTGACTTCTCCCCCATGCTTATTTTCCTTCCTTTTTTCTAAGAAACACCCTTTTAAGTGGAATTTCCATGATCCAGTGCCCTTTGGTAGTAACAATCTGAAACTGAAGCAAGTGCTCTTCTATTAATATATCAAATTTAATTATATATATGTTGTGGAAACAGATGCTTGGGGAAATAAGCAAGATCATAGAGGAGCATTCCTAATTGACCGCAGTCCAGAGTATTTTGAGCCAATTTTGAACTATTTGCGTCACGGACAGCTCATTGTAAATGATGGCATTAATTTGCTAGGTAGGTATTACCTGTATGACATCTCCTAAATTATTACTCTTTAGAAGTTGAACTTTGCCCTCAGGTAAACATGATAAAGTCAGTGGGACTTTTGTATGCTCATCTAAATGTTTGGTGAATTTATTCTCAATTCCACATGCTCGGTTTAATGAAGGTACACTGTTTAACCTTACTTGAGAGCATTAGAAATTCTCCACACTGGATTAATATCTAGTTGTAATTCTGAATTTGATATCTTTAACCTAATGCTGGTATTGGAAACATCCTTTCTGAGTTGTTTTTTCCTTCTAGCTGCAAGTGAGCTCACTTTTCCTCTATCCAGTTACATCTAATACAGCACACGTGGTTGTCAGTTTTATTAGCTCATGCATTTCTTGGAGATTCCTTAAACTTCAACAAGTGATCCATGCATCTTAGTGTAGCTAAAATGTATGAAAGGTCTGACAAGTAGGGAAGTTGATTGAATTGATGCTTCTCCAAAGTAAGGATGGATTCACCCAAACTTTCTGGCATGTTGTTGGTGTGGCTAATGCTGCCTTCTCCAGGAAGGGCAGAAGAGTGCTCTCTTGTTTAATGACTCCCTGTATATAACAAATCCTGCTTTGTTTTGTTAGGTGTTTTGGAAGAAGCCAGGTTTTTTGGTATTGATTCACTAATTGAACATCTAGAAATAGCTATTAAGGTAACTCGTTTTCTTTAATATATGAATGCACGTATCCTATTCTTCCAGGCAATATATAGTTTAGTCCTATCTGTGTTAGCTTTTAAACAACTCTCTCCACAGAATTCGCAGCCAGCTGAGGATCACTCTCCTATATCTCGAAAGGAATTTGTCCGATTCCTGCTGGCAACCCCAACCAAGTCTGAGCTGCGATGTCAGGTGTGAAAATGCACTTTGTCTCCATCTCTAGTATTGGTGCCTGGTGCTGAGATACTCTGCAGCATCATGTGACAACATGAAATTCAAACTGTGTGCTTCCTCCCTCCTCCTTTTTAATGGAGTTTTGATTCCAAGCTGTGGCAGAGTGACCTTAACAAGAAATTCGAGTGCACCGTTGGGGCTGCTTTCCTTCTTCAGGTTGAAGGTTTCTTGGAGGAGCAATTTGTTAAGCTATTCTGTTTAAATATAAAATGATTATGCACTAGTGTAACCCAGGACAATTCCTGATAGCTTTGCATTTACATTTCATTACTCTTATGTAGTAGAATAGATGGTCTTGTGTGTGTATCTGTATCTCCATATATAGTTACATACACATGTACATATACACGAGTCTCTAAACTGTTTTCTGTTCAGAGCTACACCTAATCTTCTGTAACTTTGGGGGTTTATTGTTTTGTTTCTAGGGTCTCAATTTCAGCGGAGCAGATCTTTCACGTCTAGATCTTCGATACATAAACTTCAAGATGGCCAACCTAAGCCGCTGCAACCTAGCCCATGCCAACCTGTGCTGTGCAAATCTTGAAAGAGCTGACCTCTCTGGGTCTGTCCTTGATGTAAGCATTGTTGTGTCTTGGAAAGTCTGGGCTGTCCTTCAGTTACTTTTAAGGAAAGAGGAATTGGAAAGAGCAGATAAGTGTAAAACATGTAGTTCTTAAATATTTTCTGTGATTGTTCTAGTTAGATCACTTCAAAAGCTTTTTGAAGCTATCTTAATTAAAAAAAAAACGAGCAGTGGGTGAGAATTATCTGCCTTCCTCATGACAGAGGAGTAATGGTATAGCAAGTTCTTACATTGCCTCGCAGTAAAAGGCAATAAATCACTTCCTAAGCAGAAATGAAAACCATACTCTGATTATTTTCAGTACTGTTCATCTTTGTCCTTTTATGAGTCTCACTGACATGTCTGTCTCTCATCAGTGTGCAAACCTTCAAGGGGTAAAGATGCTGTGTTCCAATGCAGAAGGAGCATCTCTAAAAGGGTGCAATTTTGAAGATCCATCAGGCCTTAAAGCTAATTTGGAAGGTAAGAAGTTTTCACGAGAAGAGGCCACAAATACCAGCCTCAGTGTGTGACCATATAACTCCAAGTTCTACCTTGACCTCTGTCAATTTACATGGCTCTGAGGAAGCATCATTCTGGAGCTACTGTGTTTCTGACTGGTTTTAAAAAACTATTCTTTGTGTGTTCTAGGTGCTAACCTGAAAGGTGTTGACATGGAAGGCAGTCAAATGACAGGAATTAATCTAAGAGTTGCAACACTGAAAAATGCAAAACTAAAAAACTGTAATCTTAGAGGAGCAACTTTGGCAGGAACTGATTTGGAGGTGCGTCATGATTCATTCTGTATACTAAACTACTCAGCTGATAAAAGTTTGGGGATAGCTCGGGGATTTGGCTGAGTTCTCCAGCTTCAAACTAGACAGAGCGCACTAGACTTTTTTCAGTCTCAGAGAGACATGGATGATCTAGGGAATCACATTTCATTCTAGTCTCAGTTTGGAAGATGAGTCTAAAGTCTCTTGGATTTGCCAGCACTTCAAAGCCACAGGAATGGTTCGTATCATCTCAGCAGTGATGCATGGAAATACTGCTAAACTTCACTCTCAGTGGGAGATACGCTGTCGCTGAAGAGCAGTGCAGCTCTCTGGGTTTGTGGGGTTGGGTTTTTTTTGATCCCGGGACATCATTTGTAGAGCAATGATGAGATCTTACCTGACTGGTGGCACGTGATACACTGCTGTCTCTGTTAGAAAGACAAACTAGCTTATTTTGCAAGCTGTGTACATGGCTGTTCTTCAGGTACTAGAGAAGTATTCAGAGTAATGTCTGGTGAGATTGCGAGAGGCAGCTTCTTTCTAGCTTTCTTCAGCCAGCATTAGTAACTCCTGGAAGGTAATTTGATATAAAGACTGTAAGTCTAACAACTTAAAAATAAATCCAGCTGTTACTGAGAGAAGGAATTTACTAGAAGCTTACACTGAAATTTATGGAATTGTATGTGGTTTCAGTATGAATGTAGTTAAGGTAAAGTTTTGAACTAAGTTCTGAGTATACCAATTAACATTTATTTTTCTTTCACCCTTTAGAATTGTGATCTATCAGGTTGTGATTTACAAGAAGCCAATTTGAGGGGATCTAATGTAAAAGGAGCTATCTTTGAAGAGATGCTGACACCTTTACACATGTCTCAGAGCGTCAGATAGGGAAGATGATATGCCAAAGAGGAAGGAATCGAACCATTTCTTCACCTCCTCCCCTTATTAAATTAGAAGTAATGGTTATTAGACAACTTACGTTTACAGTAGTGCCTAAGTAAACTCTTCTTTGATCAGTTTTGGGGGAGGGAGCTTTTGTTTAAGAGGTAGAAACAGTGTCTGTTTCAATCTTTGTGAACAGAGTGAGGAAGTGGGCTGGTTCTTGAACCAGAATGTGTGGCTGGTTGGGGGGGGGGAGGGTCAAATAGATTCATTGCTTAGCATTGCCTCACTTTGGAATGCATTTTAATTTATAAAGCACAATATATGCAATTCTATTTATTAAATCTGTAGCTGCAATATGAATAGAAAATGTTATTCATGTATAGTAGCAAGAAAGTTCAGGTTTACAGTTAGATTAGTGTAGTTACGGTTAGTTTATTCATTGTATTAAATGACAGATGTGGTTTAGACAATGTCCACAGGATGTTTTCAGGTACTCTTTTCTTCTGGGGTGAAAACAGTCGTTAACTGTCACCATAGGTAACATATTGCCTTGTAGTAGCTTGAATGCAGGTAGAGAACAGCTTTATCGTCTTCTAAAATGTGCAGTGGAAGGTGCTTCCACTGAAGGGATCTGCCTACACAGCAGATGTACTTACAGCTAAAACATCCCTGTTCAGAAATTGGATGTCTTATTTAATCCCTTCCAAATCAGTGTGAAATTGCATTATCAATCACAGCTGGTAAGAAAAATTCTCTTGCTTTCACACGTCCTAACCACTCCAAACTGGAGTACCTGTAGGTTTTTCATTCTTTGTGGGGAATTAAATGTACATGGGAAAAACCAATACTGTCACCAAAGTAGAGAGAAGCACTGGGGCCACAGCACATGCTCTGTCCTCCTGTCATTACTTCAGTTTATGAATAAATGCCACCTGTTTCCCCTCAATGTACTATGCAAATACTTGTGTACACTGAATCCTTGAAAGCATGGGCATAATCCTTTTCCCAGCCAGATCTTAGTATTCCACTTTGGGCCTGCTTAAAGCTGCTGTAGAAGCATCTTGCATAGGGCAAAGTGCCCCTTTCCACAACTGCTTTACCTGTGAGCAAATAGGGAACTATGTGACTTCTGCAGTGCAGAAAGCCTGGCAGCATCTTTAAGTGGTGATGCACTTTGTTTAATAAGCTGTTTCCACTGTAGTATCAGTCTAGTTCTCATCTAACAAACATCTATTTCATACACAATCAAAAAGCACATGAAGAAACTATACCAAAAAGAAAAAAAAGGTGCATCAAGAACTCTTACCTCAGATGCTTACTTAAAATATCCCAAAGTTAAAACTAACCTTGAATCTAAGGAAATACAGCTATTACTGGAAGTTAAGAACCAATGTATCCTAAAACTTACAGAGGGTGACACTGTTAGCAGTGGTCTGAGTTCCACAGTTACTTCAGTGGGTTGCCTTTTACTGGTAGTGCAGATTTCCTGTCCTCTAGCCAGAAGTCTTCTTGTCTCAGTAGTTGTTATGAAAATGCTGCTTTGCCATCAATCAAGGAAGATTAGTTCAGGACCAGTATGTGATTTGTTTGGGGGGTATTGCAGGATTCTCCCCTATTTTCAAGTTGGGTTGACTCAGGCATGGGACATGAATTTCCGGGACTCAAAATCCCATTGCCACGTGGTTCAGAGTTGGGATTTTATTTCCTCTAGATTCCCAGGCCTCTTGATCTGGCTCTAGGACACCACCATATCCTTGGTGAAACCTACAGATTCAAGGGAAATATTTCAGTGTGATTTTGGAGTCCCTTCTCCCACCTAATTGCTTTCATTGAGAGTGATGTATATGTTGCAGTAGAAGATGATTCCTAGGGCTAGAGATATAAATGAATTATTTTTCTTTATCATATTTTGTAGCTGGCAGAAGTAAAATATTGTATGGAAAAAAAATCTATTTTCATAATCACTGTGTATAAATATATTTGAAGTTTCACTGAAGCACTATGTTTTGAATAATCACAGCATGTGGCATTGTTCATTCACAGATGAATTTAAGGTACCTCTTTTGCTGTGACCAAGCTGTATAAATAGCCCAGAGTGGCCTATTCAGCAATTGCAGGTTCCAGCCTAATTTAAATTGCATTAATAAAAGTGTGAAATATAAAAGTGTCTTGGTTGTCTTAATTTAAAAAACAACCTCAATCTTACCTGACTTCTACTGGAAGGACAGTAGAAATTTGACAGCTCCTTGTTTACAAACTTAAAAATACTGTAGTTAAAAGTTGGTGGGGATTGCTGCGATGTTTCTGATGCATTCTTGGAGAGAATTTGCACAGGATATTCTGACTTGTCATCCATCTGCAACACTTTTCAGCTTTTGTCTCCACCCTTCATACTTGCTTAATAAAATAGTTGGAGTCAGAAGTCATTAACCATTTTTTACATAGGTATGTGCCCTATTTAAAACACTCTTTCCACATTAGAAATTACCATCACACAGCACAAGCAGCTTAACTTCCTTAATAAGGAGGTGCTAAAGCACAGAAAAACACCAGTCCTTGAATTCAGTCTATAAAGTGCTCGTGATTTCAGTCTAATAAATGCTGTGGCACAGCAGTATAATACAAATACAGCACTTCTGTGTAAGTGCTCTAGAGCACCATGAGACCAAAACTGGAAAAAATCTACTTTCTTCAGTTTCTCACCTCGAGTAAATGTCTGGGGGGTAGGAATGCTGCCTACAAAGCCCAAGAGACAAAACAGGTTATGCCTTTCCAACACTTGTGATAAAAGAGAGGTCTCGATTCTTGGAATGCGAATCCACAAACCCCTGTTTTCCTGACAAGTCCTTGACTTCCATGTAGGTACTTAACAGCATTGACAGGCATTGAGATTTCTCCCGGAAACAGAAAAAACAGTGCACTTGAAGGTCTGGGAGCTCTTCTGACAAGTCTACATCAACCACACTCCAGGGTCTGAAAACTAGAGAGGCCACGTGATAAAAACCCAGCTTCACACTTGGATGTTTTTGAGAGCACAAAGCTGGCACCTGCCTGACAAGCCCAGACTGAAGCTAAAGAGAAGACACGGGACAGTTCACCAACCGGTGCAGTGATGTGCTTTTTCTGGTGTGCTCTGGAGCCATAACAGACACCTGTGGAGAAACATAACTTATTGAAAGATGTTAAGGGTAGGCTGTCATTAGACCTCACTTAAAATGATGGGTTAATAAGAGGTACAATCATTGGGCTAAGCAGGCCCCTTTCCCTCTTTAAATGTCATCCCTCAGGATGAACAAACCTTTCTATCTTTAAATAACCTTAATTTTTGCTGGGCTCATCAGCGAAAGAAGGAGTCTTAAAACATTGGTACAGGCAAATCTCCCTTCTGAAGTGATGGACCTGCACTGAAGTAACATTTCTCCCACTGAAACAAACTATTTTCACAGCTTGATCAGTTTATCAGCTGAAGTTAAGTATTGGCTACTCTTGCCATGAGTAGGAGGGCATTAGAGCAGGAAGAATTACTCTTTGCTAAAGCCACTAAATTCCCCTTAAATTGTTTACTTATTAAATTACTTTTAATCCATTAATTTCAAAGGGGTCATGGGAGCAGGAAGAGAGGATGTTTGAAGAACACGAAACATGATACATTCTATTGCACATGAAACAGTGCACAGCGAGGCAAAATAACTGCCAGGTGGATAAAAAACATTTCATTTCTGCCGTCAGAATTATTCAACTCCTGCACTCAAACAGCTATCAAGCCCTTTATAAAACTGCAGTGCATGGACTCTCAAGAACAAAGAACTCTCAAAGTACTTGAACACACAAACATATAAACCAAAATACTGTCAGGGACTGGGAGTCCTGTGAATGATAGAGACCCCATCGTGACTACAGAGGGTCCCTTCCCCACCATATTTACAATCTAATATACTTGTCTATTTGATCAGTTTAGAGAGCAAAGGATATCAAGGCACTTTAAATGAAACATTAAGGAGGAGACTTATGAAAGGAACACACAAACAGGTCTGTGTGCAATCCCAGGCTCTTGTCCATGCACCAAAGGACCATTCCCTTCATGCCTGACACACAAAGCTGAATTCCAGCTCCTCTCAGCCCCACTCAACAAATTCAAACTCACCCAAGAACTTTTACTTAAAAACTAGAAGCCACTGACAGAAGAGACTGTGTGTTTTCCATGGGGCAGCAGCAGCCAGCCAGATTTGAATGTCAGGTTTATAGCCTCTTAAAAGAAAGGCTGTTACTTTTACAGCTCTTAGAGAAAACAGCTGAATTTAATAGCTACACCAGGGGTGTTCCAATTATGAGATTTACTCCTGCTGTATTACAGCAATTTTAAGAACAAAATTGCAGCTGGGGAGATAAAGTCACCTGCTGGGGAAGGTTCAGTGTTGGGGTGGTTGCATATAAAAAGTGAGACGAGAAGCATACTCGCAGGACATTTTCAAACAGAGAAGAGCTGGAGCCATTCTGCGACCTCTCAGCAAGCAGGTAATGTGCTTAAACAATATACCAGATTCCCTTTTTACTTATTCAGTGCTTATAGAAGCTTGTATGAGAAGAAACTTGCATTAGAAGTGACTGTAAAGAGCACTTTTGAAGGAGCAGGGATATTAGAACAGAAACCGGCTAAACTGAACACATCTGTCAAATATCAACAGGGACCTTCATGGAATCTTTGAGGTCCAGACATTCCTAAAACTCTGAAAGGGTGCTGAAATATCCCAATTTAGATCTTCATCCAAATTTTTGAGATGTTAAATCTCTTTATAATGGGCTAATCCACACTTTGAGAGGCTCAAAACCCAGCTGTGGCTCACACGTAAGCACAAAGCCACTGGGGCGCAGAAGATCAGAACTGGAGATCCAGAAATGTAACATTTTCATAATTCTTTAAGATAAAAGTGGAGCTGTAATGTCATTATGACCAGAAAGGTGTTTTGTTCTCTCACAGAATGGAGAAGTCCAGGAAGATCTTTGTTACTGTTCTCCTGTTTGTCCTGTCTGTGGAAATCTGCCTGGCTCAACACTGGTCTTATGGCCTGCAACCAGGAGGAAAAAGGAATGCTGAAAACCTGGTACCACCATTTCAAGAGGTAGGTCCTAGACTGTAAGATAACCCTGTTTCTCTAGTGAGGATCCTTTATCTGTAAAAGATGCAAGCAAAAGAGATGACACAGGCTTTACTCTACTCATGTGTGTATCTGTCTCTTCCCCTCAAACTTACGTACCTATGTACTAACACGTTTTTTTAAGTAGTAATTGGAAAGTAAAAGGCATTAGGGTAAGAGGACATGTGACAGCCTTGGATAAAGAACAGTGCTGTCCATTGCAGACAGAGCTAGGGCAGCCTGCTGCAAGGAGAAATGGAAGTCTGAGTTCCAGGTTAAACCCAATTCCATCCTCTCCCTAATTTCCCACCAATACTCTGATGGGCTGTTTCATGACAACATTCATCCACCTCACTGAGAACGTGGCAGGAGGCAGCTGTCATGTGGAAAGTGAAGAGATGGTAAGCAATTAAATGACAAAGATGTGGAAGGTTCTGACCACCAGTGGTTTTCCTGTCCTTTCCAATACATAGTCCCTTGTAACAGCAATTCCAGCATCCCACGTTTGCTGTAGCACATGCACAGCACCTGGGAAAGAGGTGAATTTAAATTGTGAACAGCTTCATCTGTAATCAGGATAGAGTTGCTTTAGCAGAAACATCTCCTTCCCTGAAGGCTGTATCACTTCCCAATTCAGATTGCAAATGAAATGGAAAAATTAGAGGAAGTGCAGAAGAGTGAATGCCCAGGCTCGTACCAGCATTCCAGGTTCAGGGATCTGAAGGAAGCTGTGGTAAGTAACATGGCTTTTCTTTGATCACTATTGGAAAATTAGGGGACTGGTCCAGGCTACATTATCCTTGGTGCTCCCATTGCAGCAATGTCACTACTCACTAAGTTAAAAACAAAATAAAGTCAAACACATTCTGCCTTAATACAAATCCGTGCAGCATTCACAGATGCTTAACTTCAAAGGCACACTTTGCCAGCTGAAGGATCAAGCCATATGGAAGCTGCTGCTCCCAAGGTCCCTAGACTGGGAAATGTATTTTCCATTAGATGCTCTAATGCAATGACAGCAGAGACTTCACATACAAACTAACTGCCTTAGAGAGAATACTCTCAAGCAAAAATGCGCTCTTTAATTAATATAGCAACACCTCGATCAGGCCAGATGGTCACCACTTTCTGGGAAGTGTCTCCGAGCTGTCCTAAAAGTTGAAACACTCAAACTCTGCTTCACTTCTGAAGCCAAGACCAAAAGTTTCAAGTTTCCTTTTACTGAGAAACTTGGCCTGAGTAAAGACTCATAAACTCAGTAACATACACAGGTCAATCTGACTTCCATTGGATTTTCATGCAGAAATTATCTAACCTAAAAAAATAGAGTTTATCTTTAATACTTTTTGTACTGAACATAAAATGGGGTCTTTGTCCACAACCCTGGCTTCCAGTAACACCACTTATAGTACAAAGAGCCAGCAACAGTAACTTAATATGTTTAGAGATATTTTTTTTACTGCAAGAGACTATGACAGGAAAAGATACCAGAATAATTATCAGGATATTTGAAGCAAGTCCTTAATACTTCTTGTTCACTGAGGGAAATTTGGCCTCTCTTTGCAGAGCTGAAGGCACACCCTGCTCCTCCCATCCCCAATCAGATCCTTAGGTTTGCTCAGAAACTGCTGGTAATCTTACACATAAGCATAAAAACTACCAAGCCTCTGCATGAAACACTGAGCTTGCACGTCTTATTCCTGCAGCACAGGCTGAACTTTGTGGCCTTTTTACTTCTAGCTGCTTAATGACATTGAAAACAAGTGAAACTTTTTCCAGATGCAGCTTTTCCAATGTAACACATTCCTGGAGTTGCTGCAGGAACATTATTCCATGAAAGGGCAGGTGTCTGGAAATGGTCCACACCCCATGGAAAAACTTTTCAAATGATCTTCATCATTTCCTGGAGAAGCTGGTAGTGAGCACAAACAAAACCACACCTAGCTAAGATACAAGGGGAAAAAAATCACATATTCAGACAGTACATCTACCCAAAACACCTCAAGCTTTCAACTCTGAGGTAACAACACAAACAAATACTCAAGCAGGAGAGCAGATCCAGCAGGATGTGACACAGGGACATGGTTTCCATTTGAACAGTACTAAGGTACACAGAGGCTGCTGACAGGGCAACTGTGCCACCCCACAATGACCCTGTAATACTTTTACGAGCACAGCTTTCTCGTCTCTGGTATCTTGGCCAACTGCTTAAGCTCAGAGACATTCTGCACACTGACACTTTGTGCAAGTTCATGTTCTTGCCCTAAACTGCTGTCAAAGTGTAGTGTTCAACAGCTGTTGGGTTGCACTCCAAGAACTGCTGCAGCAGTGGACGTATTAACAGATGTAAAGTTGGTCATGCACTTTGGGATGAAAAGGGCCATTATAAGTGTCAGTTACATTATCCTGTATGATCAGATCCATGGGCAGGTGGCAGAGAGATCATGTCAGGTTGGATTTATGTAATTTTAATCCTGCTTCCAATGGAGACCACAATATAAATATTTTAACATCTGACCAGGATTTAAAATTCCATCATCAAAGTTATTTCTTCTCTTAAAAAAATGTGTATATGTATTCACAGGAAAGTCTGATCGAAGAAGCTCGACCAAAGAAGATTTGAACTCAAAGCCAAACGGAACAATGGACCCAGAATAAAATTTCAAAGCTATGTTAAAAGCAATTCCTCTTCAAATGGCCTTTGCTTAGATTGCATTATGTGAATAAATACTCTGAAGTTGCATTTAAATAGAAGATAATTGTTGTGTAGATTACTAGAGCTTATATGTAAAAGAGAACACATTCTAGTCCAGTGGTGGGGACCCAGCAGCATAGGGTCTGCTTTGTGTCCTGCAACGAAAACCTGGACGTGACAGCTTTTGTTCCACATGTACAGACAGTGCCCAAACAAAGGCACTGTCTGATCTCACCAGTATCTGGATAAAACACTAACACAGATTGTTAAAAATCAAGGATAAACTTACTGTTGGGATGTAATTCCACTCGCGCTTCAGGAGTCCACATATGAAAGACTTTCATATGTTCTTTTTTCACTGGTTCATTCATAAAAACTACTTTTATTTTTAAAAGGTATTTACAAACTTTACAACAGTTAATACATTTTAAAAAACATGAAAATTTATACACCTTGCTTTACAGAATTAGTGAATCATGTGTCATTTACCCGGAGAGACGCGGACTCCCTTTCCAAAGCTTAGCTCCTACTCTTTCCTCAGAGCCAGTTTAAAAGATGTATTTTTTTTGCTGATTCAATTGCAGAGGACTAAAAGAGAAAAAAACAGAAAGTATTTGCAGTCTGCAGTGGTGGGTTTTACAACTAAACCATCACATCCAGGATCTCAAAACACCCACAAAAACATGTTGCACAACATCCATGTTCTCCTGAATTCAAGACAAACTCGTCCCAAGGTTCATCATGTCATTAAACCTTTATAATACCAAGAATGAAAAGCTACATCAATTAATACCATGCATATTTGGGCTGAATTTCAGAGCTGCTGAGGACTGATACCTCTGTTCAAAAAATCCAAAAGCTGCAGACCATGCACGTGAAAACCAGGTTCAAAGTATACAGTTGTGCACGTCCAGGGATTTAAATGACAGCCTTCAATCAGACCAGTCAGACCCATACAGCATAAAAAAAGATGCTTTTCACCTTCTGTTAAGCTCCTCGATACTCCTTTGTGTCTCTCCGTAGTGCCCACGCATACTGTCCTAAAGGTGCTTTAAAGTTTATAGGTTTTTATTATTTTGCTTTCCAATGTAATCCTAGGAAAAGCTCACCCTGGTCCACTAGATAATTTGGTCTGCAACAGTAAATAAAGATGGAAGAGTTTTTAATGAAAAACAATAAATTGAAAGAAGGTATCAGTAATGGATCAGGAATGTTTTTACTATAAAAAAAGATTACAGTTAAATTGCAGACATCTTAAACTTGTTATTTCCATTTACAATTATAAAAATAAATAAGGAGAAAAAATCTGAGAATCTAAGCCATTACCACTACAAGTCTAACTCACTGTTAATCTGTGGAACATACACTGGACTGCACAGCGTGAAGTTTATTAGATGGGGGTTCTCAACAACCCCTGCATATACATTACAGCATTTTCTGCCACTGCAGATCACAGAGCTGCTCTCACTGGAATCGGTGTCCTTTCCTAATCCAATAATCCACTGAAATGGAAAGCTGTCTGTTTCTCTCTTCCCCTGATGTGGATTAGAGCCTGTAACAATTTTAAAGGAATTTATCACAGCATGACAAATTTTAATTAAAAGCTCCAGAAAACAAGTGTTGAGCATACTTCTCCAAAGACAAAAATCCTCAGAGACTTGAAATTTAACATTAGCTTTGAACAGCAGGGCTATGAAATGGGATTAGATTTTGTCTTCTCTGCAGACTGGATATTTAACTTTGAGATTTGTTTTATTCAAAACTATGACTTGGGTGGAAACACTGCTGTTTGCTTTCATTTCTGGGACGCAGAGATGACATCATTATGGACTATTCTCCTCTGATTTTTAGCCCTCCAGTTTAAAAGACATTAGCTGACATTTCCAAACACATCTAATTAACATGGAAATAACGATTCTCATTTTGAAAACTAAGTATGAGACCTTAAATTGTCTCTGAAAATTAAACTTTAGAACTTAAGTCAGGTAGGTACCGTAGCAAAGAGCAGAATACTTAAAAATATCAGAGGTATGGCGGGATTTCTTGTAAGAGTGTGGGCACTTAATTCCACTTAATTAATATCAGTCAGGCCCCGTGCTTATTCGCACACTTAAGTACCCAATTGCCTTTAAAAATCTGACACTTAGAAGACAATGTTTTTTTCCTGAAACTGGCACAAAGCCCTAAACCATTGAGGCACAGTACAGACATTCCAACTCGTACCTCTATGCTGACTTGTATCAGCTAAGAACATAACTTCACATGCCATAGTACCACATTTGAGAAAAATGAACTGCTATTTGTGAGTTAGTTTGCCAAAAGGCAAGAAGGAGAAGCAAGAAGAGTTTACTGTAGTTCAGTCTAGAACAAAAATCATGCTAAGGTATTGGCACATGGGGTCAGCACACAGGAGACACAGCAACTCTTCTCAGTCCTAGTGACTGGCATCTGCTTCATCCAAGGAGGAAAGGAGGGGAGAGGATAATTAACCACTTCTATGCTAAGTGCTCTGTTCATAAGCCAAGACCATAAAACTGCAAAAAAAGCGGTCAGAATCAAGTCTCCTCAAGCTAAAGAGCATATGTAAAGGGGCATTAAAGATCAGCTGAAAAATTCTTCCCAAGGTCAGACTTCCTCCAGCATGGTCATTTTGCATTCCCTCCTGCAGGAAAAACCCTGCTGAACGCACAAGGCACATCTATGAATTACAAGTTATTAAAGCAGATCAAAAAGGTAGGGAAGTAAGACTCCGAAGTCACTTGGAACCAAGATACCCGAATCCAACACGTGGTTTGTTTACCCAGGAGAGGCAAAGCATCAGCTGGGATTCCTACACAGTCTCCTTTGTTTGTGCTGACTTACCAAAGGAGTTAAAAGCCAACCTTTTGGAAAAGCAAATGCACCTAAGAATGAGGTGAGGAGATGCAGAATGGGGCAAGGCACTGAATTAACAATAGGTTGTGTTACTCTGTACTTTTCTACAATTCCGACCACATCCTCCTGCTCTGCCTGAAGCACAATTCTCACCGCAGACAAGAAGTTCTTGTTCAAGTGAAGAAGTGAAGAGTTTCAGAGGATACTTTAGTTCCTGCGTGCAGCAGGAGGAAGGCAGTCACTACAAGAAGAGGAAGAAGTGGACAAAAAATGAAAGACAAGAAAACCCTGTGGTTTTCAAGTCAAGCAGCGTCTATGTCCAAGAATGTAATGTGGAGCTGACAAG
Organism: Aegotheles bennettii; assembly: GCA_013398125.1. Lineage (NCBI taxonomy): Eukaryota > Metazoa > Chordata > Aves > Caprimulgiformes > Aegothelidae > Aegotheles > Aegotheles bennettii. The sequence goes on from VZRW01005210.1 coordinate 1,187,366, forward strand.
TCCTACAATGCACCAGAGAGAGGGGGTGAACCATGGTCAAGCTGTCCAGAAAGGTTTCAAAGATTTCCCCTGAGAAGGCAGCGACCCCGAAGGCAGCTGTGTGTGTGCTACAGCAAACACGACTGCGATGTATGTGATGTGACTGCAGTGCAACCTGCAAAGTGTCTCCAACCTGGTTTGTGATGTGAATCCAGTATGACCTTTTGATGAAAGCAATCTGTTCTACAGAGCCCTGCAGGCAGCAGAGCAAGTGCAGCTTCTACAGTTTTCTTTAACTGGCGTCAAACTGAAGCCAAAGAAGCCAAAGAACAAAAGAAAGGACTATTTTAGAGTGAAGAGAAAAAAACCCTAAGGTTTGGTTGGTTTTGTTTTTCCCTCAAAAAGGCTTTGCTAAGAAAAGCTTTCACTAGTTCTAATCAACTTCCATTTTTTCAGTAAGGTAATGAAACCCATTTAAGTCATGTGAGCAGAATAATGGTGCAGTGGCCTATAAAAAACCTCCAACCCATCAGTATTTGTATTTACTACCATGGGCAACATCCTCAGCAGAGTTTTCAGTGTCTCCCCAACTTCCACCAGATAATCAGAAGCCAAATAACACTTACAGTTAGGAAGCAAAATTATTTCCTGGAAGAGAGAGCCCCCGACAGCAACCTCATCAGCAAGCTTCCAGTGGCAGCTTAGGCACAGAGGAATGCTGTGTCTAAGGCCCATCTGGCCCATAAAACACACTGATATGTGTGTTGAATTGTGTTGGTCACTATGCAACTGTGAGAACAGGCTATTCTAGCTGTGCAACAGCCTTTTTCTGCGTGGATCGTGTGAATTTAGAAACATTAAAACCCAAGATCATGTCATTTTTTCTCTATACAAATAGAAAGACTGATGCTGACACCCAAACAGAGCAGGGAATAAATTAAGAAAACGGATGATCCCATCCTCCAAGGAAAGAAGAGCTGCAGAGCACTGGAGTAATCCAAGCAATAGGAAACTAGGTGGTTAATTGTCAAGTCTTTCACATGCATCCCAGATCCAAATGGCTTCTTAATGTCTAATGACTGTTAAAAACTTAGATCAAGGGAGGCTATAAAACAAAGTGCAAGTACTGCAAAAAGAGGATGAGAATTGTTTGTGTCAATTTGCCCAGCCAAAGAAAAGGTTACAGTAATTTTTTACTGTAATTTTTTGCTTCTGAGGTCAGGATGTTTAAGTAGTTTTGCACACTCCATCCTCTCAGGGTTGCTGGTACCAGTACAATGCTGGTATCAATGCACCTTCTATTCTTCTCACTCACAGGAGAGAAGCAACTTTTTATGCTCTATTAAAAAGAACAAAGATGAAATATTGTACCAAGTCCCAGGTGCAAGCACAAACCAAGTAGGCAACACAGCTCAAGGAGGAATATCAACTGCTCTGTAGTGTTAAAACCAGAATCAGCAGTGAAATTACGACAAAGTACAAGTGAACCTAAACTCTCCATTGGGAGTGAGCAACTGCCACTACTTGAGCAGAGATGGTGTAAGGCAGAACGTCTGCACTTCATCTTACATACAGTGACTAGCAGAGAAAAACAGCCTACTTATTCTGCTAACAATGCTCAGGTCTCTGCCTGCAATCAAGAATCTTCAGAGACTGCACATCAGATACCAGCACCTGGCATCCCAGGAGCCGACGTTTCACAGCTCAGGAATGGCTGTGATCTGTTTTACTTCATGCAAAATCAGGGCTTGGCTGCACTGCAGGGGCAGAAGGGATTGGTGTGTAACTACAGCTGTAAAGCTGTAATGAACATATGTGAAAATACTGTAGCACACATCTGATACTGGTGTGGCTTACCTTGCTGCAAACACTGGTGCAAATCACTACTGTGACAGATCTACACTAGGAATGAGCTGCTGAAATTTTATCAGTGAAAAAAACTCACGTCAGACAAGACTAAGACAGACAAGAATTCCAGGAGGGTGACTTCTTCTACTATATGATTAGTGTCTCAGTACTGGAAAGGTAAACCAGAGGTCGGGAACAGTCACAATAACAGTTCCTTTTGGTATTTCTGAAGCAAAACTCCAAGGAGAGTGAATGGAATGGCAGGTGAGATCACTGGTCTGTAGGGCCAGAAAGCCCCAGCATGTCAGTAAAAGAAAGCAGCCATTTCAGTCTAGGTGCTTGCTGTCACAGCAGCAAGCGATGGTCCTCACTGCAACCCTTGCTCTGAAGAGACAACACTGGATTTTCTGGTTTTTGGGGGTGGAGGGGGAGGTTTGGCTTCACGTCTGCTGGGTAGTGGTGGAGCAACCTGAGAAGATAAAACAAAAATAGACAGAAAAATAAACCATTACTGGCAAGTGAAGACATTTTGCTTTATCAAACAAGAAATCCAGAAGGCCCTGTACTTGATGTTTCTCTCAGGAACAAATATTTGAATTCAGCCTCTCTGTGCCACACACAATTGAAGACAGGTAACAGAAGCAGATACGTTTAGTTGGTAGAATACACTTTAGTTGCAGATATACTTTAGTTGCTTGTGACCTGCAGTGTGACATTGAGTCAGAGCCATTTGTCCCTCTGTCTGTTTATCAGTAAAATGGCAATAAACCCATTTCCCTCAAGGTTTCAAAATTCAGCTAATTTTTATCTCGCTGGGTTGATGAGTTGCACCAAGCAGGGATCAAAAGGATGTAAAAATGCTTCCAAATCAGAATGGTACAATTAGTTCCATAAGCTGGTAGTAAGTAAAGTTCTACTAAAGCAAGCCACAGCCTTGCTGCCCAGCACAGGGGCTTGTAGGACGTTTCTTGTAGAAAACTGCACTAGTGGGTTCTTCCAAGTTGGCTCTCTGCCTGTTTTAAGGGGCATCCTGTAAACAAAGGAGATGTTGAGGCCAGGTGAACAAGGACCTTGTGTGGCTCACCACTTGCTTAGCCAAAACTAAGATCTTGGGACTATTTTAACTGAAGGAGGACACAGTCAACTTTACAACAACAACAACAAAGTAACAAAACCCTTCAGAAAATACTTTTATAATCTCTCTTTACAACCCTTCAAATCCTTTTCATTTGGCTGCAAGCCAAGGTCAAGGTTGCAAGCCAGAACATGTTAGTAGTAATTGCTTTTCTTACAAGAGTCCAGGGAAGGAGGCTCTTTTATTAATCCTCTTGAACCAGTGACTCCCACAGCATCCCTAGAGGTGGTACATTTCTGCCATTCATTCCACCTACAGCAGCGACACTGCCCCTATTCAGGAGCACCTTCAAGTCTGACCAAAAGTAGAAAACCTCCAGTTTATCCCATGCTTCAAGGCTTTCTGCCAATATCATATCTCTCACTAGCAGAACTGAGTGATCAGCTGTTTTGCTGTCTTCCTGTGCTGTCAGAGGTAAGACATTTTAAGTGCAATCATTCTTTAAATTCTTTTTGGTCAAATTCCAGTTCATCTCACTAAGGTACTCTGTAAATCCTCTCTGCAAATTGGACTGGGGAAGCCATCCATCCCTTTCACAGTTACAAAAGGATGCTTTCTGTTGCTGTGCATTGGTAAGCAATTACAGTCTCCTGTCAGAAGGTTTCAGGGGCAGATGAAATGATTCTCACACAATGCCCAGGGTATTTGCATGTTAAGTATCCGCAAGCCATTTGGAATCCCGTAGTGCAAGAGAAACATTGGTGATACAGCATTAAAAAAAGTGGCAATTTGATGTTCCTAGAAGGAAACCAACTTCATGAAATTGAGAAAAAGGTTGTGGCTAAGACAGTGATATAATACAGGCTGTTTCAAGTTGCTAATGACACATACCTCGAAAAGATTCTTCTGAGCTGAGAATTCAAAAAAAGACATTCATCATTTCTGAAAATATGTGAATTTTTCCCCTTCTTTTTCAGAAGCAGAATCCTGTGCTATTTTCTGCTGATCATGTTTTTGAAACTTTTCAATCACTGTGCTTGTTTGTTTCCAATATATCTTCCCACCTCCACACACAGTTTGCCTAACCAAGGACAATACAACTCCCCCATGAAAGGAAGAGGCTGCAGTCTGCAGTCTTCTCCGAAGCAAAAAAGTTCTTATATTCTTTTGTGGTTTCAGGGAGTGAACTAGTGAAACCATCAGACAAGTTTCAAGTAGCACCACCCTAGAAGCAGCTTGGAAAATTCCACTGGTGTCTCTTTCTCAAAAGCTGTTTTCCCAAAAAATGTCAGCTCTCATTTCCTTACCTCCACAGAATTCCTCGGGTTGCTGTTCTCATAGGGTTTGCTTTTGGGTGGAGGTGGGGGCGGCGTGCTCTGTAAGCTAGCAGTTGCCAATCCATCAGCTTGCAAGGAGGGAAAACCTAGAAGCAACAACAACAACAAGACATTAAAGTAGGCGGAAAAGGAAGGGGAAATGCAGTTGACCATGCAGAATTTTAAGGGAGATTCACTTAATATCTTGTGCTTCCCATCTGCTAACAGTTCTCTGCTTTAGCAGCTAAACCTGAACAGATATGTCAAAGTAGAGTCACAGTTGTATCTCCCTTAAGTTCAAAATGCCCAGAAGAGTTCTGCCTTCATCAGATGGATCTAAGCGTATGTGAAACACTTATGCCCCAGAGAACAGAAAATGGAATCCATTATCACATCTGCAGTGTTCAGTGGGGTTTCCTTTCAGCCTGGGCCTCAACCTGAGAATTCACTTTGATTTTAACTCCGGTTGATGGGTTAGATAAGTACCCAAACTTCAGAAGAATGCCTGCGAAGCTGTCCTGCTACTAATGGCAATTAAAACCTCTTGTTAAGAGAGTGAGGTTTCACATTCCTTTCACAGATCTTCTTCCATACAGTACTCCTGCACTGGTTTGTGTTTCTGGTTGCTGCCCCCCCCCCAATATGGGTTTTTCGGTTTTAACCCTCTCACAACAGTTTTATGCAAATTTAGTTCATTATCTACACTGGATTCTGAATTTATATTCACAGAAGATGAAGGACAATCAGGTCCTATATGTGAACTTCAGTTCCTTTCAAAAAAGAGCAGTAGAGTGAGAAAGGCAATGGCAAGGCCAGGAAGTTGTCAGTGGTGACACTACTGTTGTATTTTTACCTTAGCCATATTTATGCATTGCTTCAGAATTAACTACAGAGCTTACTGGATATGCAAGGAAAATAACTGTGCAAATTACTTTTGCTAATTCTTCAAGATAAATTCTGTCTCTTTCAGGTGTTAACATTTACTAGTTGAGTTTCCAAGCTGCAGAGCAACTTCTCCTAAAACTTTTGCCATGTGAGGGGAGTTATTGTTCATTAATTAACAAAGCCTTCAGAGCTTGCCCAGAAAATTTAGCCCTGAAGGATGTAGCAGTTGCTCTCTATAACAGAACTTACTTTGGGTTCTTGGGGTTTTGGGAGTGATAGGTGGTGGGCTTCGAGTGGTTGATTGCTGGAGTGAAGAACCCTGAAGCAAAGTCAGTCTGTTGTCGCCTAATTGAAGACTCTTTGGCCTTTGTGCTTTTCCTGACATGCCCTGGTTGAAACAAAGAATAAACAAAACCTTCAGAAGTCAGCAAGGTTGCTGCACACGTATTAGATGATCAGAGCTGTCACAAAGGCATCAACATGCTCCAGAAAAGCCATTCGTGAGAGAGAGAAAGGTGCACTCAGGTGAAACGCAAGAGTGAAAGCACTGCAGTGGCTGAGCCATGTCCAAGGCTTACACTGGGCACCTCTGACACGTTCAGTTTGCTGTGGGACCTTACTAATAGCAAACTGTTTTTAATAACCTCAGTGTATTAAGAAGGGAAGACAAATAATTTGCTCAAGGAGTAAACCCTCCTGTCACACAGGTCTGGAGCAGAGTCCAGACTGGAAGAACTGGTTTTTCAAAGTCCACACTGCTGACCTAACTACCAGCCCATCTTTTTTCAGCTTCCAAATCTATCAAACTGTTCTTCAACCCTGCAGTACATTTGATTTGTGCAGTGATGCTGGATGATAGCAGCTGAACATCTGGCTTGCCAGCTGGATTTCTGAGTGGGCTAGCAGTATATGCTTGCTCCAGCAAAATCAGAAGAATTCTACACAGTGCTGAGCACACCAGGCAGCCCTCCACTCCTACAAGAAACCAGGGCACTGAGCACTGAGATGAAACATCAGTGTCTCATGTTTCCATCTGTACCTTAAGCCAAACTGCAGTTCACCCTGTGACACAAATTTTCCAAATCAAAAAGCAAAAACTACTCAGATGACCAAGGCTTTTGGTATTTGAACCCCTCCCACTATTTAATGAACTTCCCAATGACAAGCATGGCTGAAAACAACGGAAGCACTAAAATCTCCTGCTGTGGATTTTATTATTGCTATTATTATTTTTTTACCATTTTGGAAGTCAGTTCCGCTTCTGGCTCCTTCTCCACAATAACCTGAGACTTGCTAATACTCCATTCCTTCCGCTTCAGTTTGCTAATCCGGTTATCACCATCATCTTTCATGGGCAGTTCCTCACTTCTGGAAGCTGTTGATATTCTTCTCTCCAAGAGAGGCTCCAGAATCGATCTGTGGCCCACACCAAGAGAGTGAAAAAACATGAAACATGAGTCAATCAGACACTTAAAGCACTGTCTGTTAAAAAGCTGTGATCTCTTTGTTTGCATTAAGAGATTATTATAAAAAATTGAGTTACGACCAGGAAATTTTCAGTGAGATTTGTGCTCCTAAGTTACCCGAGCAACTCTGAGTGCAAGGTAGTGTGCCAGTATGCAGTGGGAGCCAGACCTGTGTTTCATGCTGAACCCTGCCACCAAGTCTGCTGTGTGACCTTGAGTAAGTCACCTAGACTCCCCGCTTATCACAGATGCAAACCAGATGTACAGAGAAGTAACAGAAAATGTTTCCACATGTGACAGCTCCTTTTAATGCCATATATACAGCTGCAAACAGGTAGATGGAACATAGATAACTATGCACATCTTTGCAGACCTCAAAGCAAGTTACCTTGTAGTATCTTACACCTCTGTTTTCCAGCATTCCTGGGAAACAGAAATAGTGTGCATCTGAAATACACTGCCTCCATCCCTCTTCAGTATCATGTAGCTAATTGGGACTCCAGAGACAGACAATTCAATTCCCAGAATTACCCCTACCTGTGCTTCAAACTCCCTATCTGTAAAAGGAAAAACAACATTAGCCTTCACTTCAAGTTTTAAATGTGTAGGTATTACTATTGTGTATGGAATAAATCTTTTAAGAGTAACTGATTCTGGCAAAGACACATCCACACTCTTGCAAACCACATGTAAAGGCTGATTACTAACCCATCTGAACCAGGTCTGGAGGAAGTGCTATCAGACGACGTGGAAGACGTAGAGACCACAGAAGATGCCACAGATGTGACAGAGAGCCGTCTCAGCGTGGAAGACATGATATAGGGCAGCACGACAGAGCCTGACCTGCTCTGTTTCCTCTCGGTGAGGGAAGGAGGCTGCAGACAAACACACTTGTGATAAATCGTGTAACATTAACTCATGAGTGGGAAAGGGGAGAGTTATGTTACTTCAAGGGAAAACACTGAACAACCAAGTCTGCTTACCAGAGTTATCACACCATACTGCTTCTCTACCTTCTTCTTCAGCTCTTTGAAACAGGCTGTCAGTCTGTCATGCAGAGGCTTCAGCTGTTCTGTCAGCTTCTCGCCATGGATCCTAATCCCTTCTGCCAACAACGGCATCTGAAAGGAGGAACAAAATTAAGCTACAAAAGGACAAATCGGCTCTCCTCTTCCAGGAAGGAATTTTCTATGCGTGTTACACATCTGAGATAGAATCAAAGGACTTAAATCAAAGTGGTTTGAGTTTGCAGAGGCAAAAAAAGCAATCGAACAGTAAGGAAGCTCAGCTACTGACTCATAACTTGTCACAGTTGTAGCTTGACTGCTTGAGCTCCGTGTGTTCAACAAGCATGAGCACTTTCCCTGTCTATACCTATGGTTCCCTCTTTCCTACTCAGATTCCACATTCTGCTTTGGAAAACACAGCATGTTAAATGTTGCAGTATCACTTCTTAGCCCCCAAAGCTGTGTGGTTGTGAGGTAGCTTTAACTGGGCTCTGTTGGGTGAAAATACATAAAAACTGGTCCACGGGGATGCAGTTTGTATTGCAAGAAACCTAGGGCAATTTTTCATTGCTATGCAGGTCAAAACAGACAACTTTCAATGGTCAGACTGACAAAACATTAGGTTCGATGATTTAATGAAAAGGTAACAGATGTTTTGTTACACTCATGAGGGAAAAATCTATGCCTCATTGGCAAATATTCCAGAATAACATTTCAGAGCAAGACGAGGTACATGGAACAGTCTGGGCCACAATTTTAGCATATGATAGTTTCCTCAATAATAAAAAACAACTGTACACACATCCAGAATGTTCCTACAGTATTCATCTGCATTCTCTCTCCCAAACAATGATGCTGGTAAAACATCTGCACTCATACACAGTGAGTCCACTTCTCTACGATACCTGTAGAGCAATTAGTTGCTTGAGCAGTTCAATTTTATCTTGATCTTCAGGATGTTCTTGAAGATACTTCTCTGTGAAAAAGGCCTGAAAGCAAAGAGAGAAGATGATATTGGCACTACATTGCTTTCACAGCTAATCCTGAGTGAAAGATCCCCGCACTTTAAAAGCAATTCATTGCCATTACTCCTCATATTAAAAACAAATTTTGTCATCTCCCTGACACAAAGCTGAGGGAGAAAGAGCCACGGTTATTTCTTGAGAACTGGCAATAAGAGACGCTTTTGTTTTTAAAAAAATTACTATTTTTTCAGTGAAACACAGATGTGAAGTTACTTCATCAGAAGGGTTTTCTTCAATTACAATTCCCCTCTCGTATAACAGTATTGATTTGAATAATCAAAGTTACATTACTTGCTACTCAAATGCAAGCAGCAGATCTGGTCTCTTGAGTTCTCACTTCAAAAAGTCTTTTTTGTTTCTAGCATTCAGTAACCCACAGTACACAGTGACACACAAACAACCTCAGCTGCAGAAAGGTGAACAGGACCATCTCCTGCCTGCAATTTCCTTAAGCTCTAGGATTTAAGCCCTTAAGTACAACATTGTCACACGGGACTTGTTACGAAGATTCAGTAGAAATAAAGACTGTGTTCAGAGCTTGACTCACAGTTTGAGTCAACAAAGCACCTTTAGTCTACACTTCTGTGTTTACCTTTAATCAACAGAATCTGGTATGGGTTTGAAGTTGAACACACACAAGTACACTTTCCTGGACTGAAGCTTTTAAATTGTGCCAATTCACATTATGTGCATTGAAATGTATTGCAATTCCTGGTCAGAAGAATTTAATTTTTCTTTTTCCTAGATAAAATCCCTAATAATTTTTCATTTGGTTTTAAAACACGTCTCTGATCTATTTCAGCCTCTGCATATATTTCTTACTTCTGTGTTCCATTAACTGGACTGTATGTACAAGTGTTTATAGGCTTGGTGCTATGACTCTGAAAAAGGCTGATGTCAAGAGGAGGTTAAGCCTGTGAATGGACTGCCCGGTAGGTCCCAGCAGATTTTTCTTGAAAGTGTTTAATTATTGCAAGAAGAAAGTGCACATTAAAAACACAGACTTGGGCTTTTGGCTACAATGAGACAATTAAAACTCAAGATTTTAGCCGCCCACAAAATCCAAGTGTTCTGTACTGATCTTCAGATGAAATAGGAAAATATGAACAAGAAATGAGTATTTCCAGATGTGGTTACAGATACTTGGTGTTTCCTAGTTTTAACTGCTTTCCCACTTTCGTAATTCTAAACTTTATGTCAACCTTAATTCATAAAATGGGAGGATTCAGGGCCAAATTCAGCCCTGGCAAAGTATGCGACTCCTCTGGAATCAGCAGTTAGACCCCAGATAAATCAGACCCTCTCTCATTTAACTTTTGCACTTCATTTCATGCGACTGGAACACAGCTGAGAAGTATTAAATATGTTTTAACACCATTCATTCAGTTTATGGAAACAAGCAATATATTTTGTGCTGGGAATACCATCATTAGATACTGGGAATAAACAGCTTAAGTTAAACATCACAATAAAAGGAAGAACATACTCTGTTCAGCTGAGATTAACTGAATAAAATAGATAGATACTGCTTTTCCCCTGAAATACATGCTCTTTGCTGCAAGACTCCAAACAGAGACTATCTACTGGAAAGACAAATCCTCACTTGCCTTACCATTCTCTGTTAATACAATGAAGAAACGCCAGCTCTTCTCCTTTTCTTTATTTGCATCATTAATTGGGCTGACCAAACACCTCTATGCCCCCACAAGGTAGGATCATGTTATTTTCACCACTATAAATGACGCCCAAAAGAGCTGCACCATTCACCTCTGTGGCAATGTACAGCACTAGAACTAAACACTGAAGATGTGGGGGTTTTCCACCTTGCAGTTTGGTGGAAATCTCTTACCTTTGTTCTTTTCTCCTCCTCTTTGAGCTCTGAACATACAGATACTAATACAGAATGCTCTGTGTCTGAGTAATAGCTGAAAACTGAACTCAGATCTCTCATGTTTCAATCTCTGTCTTCAACATTGCAGAAGTCAACAGACTGAGCTACAGATAAATGTGAAAGAGACCTTTTCATAGTTGGTGTATCCCCCCATGACCGCTGGGTCCACAATCCCACTCAGGAGCATGGAAAGAGGATGTACAGGAAGACTCCGGTCCCAGACGTGCTGTTGGACAATGTTGCTGATTTTCTCATTGGTTAGCTCCATCGTTTCTATGGCATTCTCCAAAGGGCTGATCTCTTCCTGATGGGAAGAAGAGACAGAATAAACCTCATTTGCTTCCAATGAATATGAATTTAAGTAAATCCTCATATACAAATGGCAGCCCAATAGTTTCCAGCAGAGGATTTTGGATGCCCTGTGCTAGCTATCTTGCCAGAGATGAATGCAAGAATGATCTTATACCTTAACCTGGAGGAAGAACAGTTTAGGACTTTGCTGCTGACTGTGGAGTATGTTAGAGAAGTAACCACTCTCCCAAGCACCATGCAGTCAGTGTAGAACTTTGCTGCCTTGGGCAGAGCTGTCTGCAAGATGGCACAAAAATACAAGCACATCAAAGAAGATACACACGTGCTTCTCTCTGAAGCAGAAGTTATCAGTGTGCCACATCCAACAGTGGAAGGACCAGTAGTCTTAACTGATGCGAGACCCTTTATACCACGAAGGATTTGAGAGGCTGAGACCAAGCCCATATTCACAACTCACCGTTGTAATCTGCTTGACTTCAAACCACTTGAGGATGCCTGGAAATGAATACGCCGTTGTGTAGGTTGTCCTTTCTATCCACATATTCTAGTGAGAAAAGGAAAAAAAGTCCAGGATGTAAAGAAAATTTTGGTCTTGCAATTAAATTCTCTTCTGCAGTAGAGCACAGAATCAGCTTCCACTACACATGAGCAACAGTATGTCTCACAGATAGCAAAGAATGTGAAGTGCAGCCTTTTGCTTCTACATTTTAGTAGAAAAACTCCATTGCAACAGGTGGGGGAAAAAGATTGTGACAGTGCTGTTCAAAATGCCACCAACAAAATAAATAAATGCATAAAACTGTTTTCAACTAGCCCAGACACCCAAGCCATCTGGCATCAAAGCAAAGGACTCACAGCAAACTCATTGTCTGGATCTTTTTCTCCTTTCCTGACTGGTCGGGAGTGTGTGAACTGCTGTACCTCGTTTGCTCTGTAGTAGCTAGAAAGAAGCAGAGTAAATGGTGAGTTTTCTCATCTCCCATCCTCCTTACAGAAATGTTCTTCTGTTTCCTCTCAAAAACAACCAAGTTTAAACTAGGCTGTGAAACAAAACATTGAGGGGAAAATGAAAACAAATTACTTTAAGATCTGTTCAGGAACAGGTTTATCTTTGTAATTAGGTGGCAGGTTCATCACAGGCTTCACAATAAAGCACTGCACATCTGAGCAGCTACGGTTAAGGTTGAAAAACTAGGAATCCTTTTGGGAAAACAGGAGAGGGAGAGAAATACTCTTCCTGTTTTCATCACATCAGACTTCTCTACAATCCCCTGTGCTCTTGTCATGTTTGAAGAAAAAAATAAGTTTCGTTCATCAACAATCACAGGCATTCTATTGCTTCTTGTAGTCTGTATGCTTCTCATGAACTAAAGCCCCAAAAGATAAGGGCTGTACGAGTACTTCCAACTATTGAAATTCCCTGGTGAAATGTCTGGGAAGCCTGGGTGCTACTGATTTCTACTTCAAGGACAGGAAAACAAGATTCTGCACTAGGTTCTGTAACGGACACATCTGTCTCTTCTCTCTTGCCAACCACCCCACAGTTATCTGTCAGATTCTTCCAGTGCAGTGAAGCTACTCCTCCCTCCCAGTTTTTAGATCAATAAAGCTAACTGAAGAAAGTAGGCTGGTTTTAATCAGTATCTACTTCATCTTCAGCTTTTGCACCTGTGAACCACAACAGAAATTTTTTACAAAGTTAGTAATAGTATCCCCAAGCACAACAGCTCACGATGTTGCTCCTCCACAGTTCTGTTCATCACCTGACAATTGCACTGGTGGCTTTACTGGTGGGTAGGGTAGCCCCGTACATCCTTCATTTCACTGAGGGTAGTTCTAAACAGTATTTTGAAAGCAAAGGCAAGGTCATTCTGCCCGCATTGAAGAGCCAGCTGGCTACTAGCCAAATCTGAACCCCAAACCACACAGCCACATTAGATCAAGCACTGAGCCCGAGCTAATACACTCTGTCTCAGGAGAGCTTATTAACTTGGGCTTCATGCCATGCTAAGCATGCTAGACAGCTTCTACTTCAGAACCAGTGGAAGACTGGCCTGCTTAACTATGCAGGCATTCCCTGAGACTGTGCACAGCTCACTTAGTATCTCCAGTACACCATTACGAAACAACCAGAGGAAGAACAAGGCATTTTATTGTAAGAGTGAGGAAGCAGATTCTAAGCAAAAGTAAAAAAACACCCGAGACAAAGGACATTAAGAAAGAATGAAATTAAAACAAACTACAGAACCATCAACCCCTGCCTAACACAACAGTGATTTGGGCACTCAAACTCCCCATCTTTTCAGAAGGTGTTTGTAAGAGTCCTAGAACCTGTACCAAATCCAAGCTATGCAGCTGCTCCCCTTTATAATGGGGCTATGCCAAAGACCCGGAACCAAACACCTCCAAACTTTTGGAAGAGTTCAGATCTGGATCCAAATTTTGCAGTTCAGGTTCATATTGAGCCAAAAACATTAGAACAAACACAAACAGATGCAAAGGAAGTAGCTGAAACAAAGCAGCAATAGAAGAGGCATTTTTTGATACCAAGTTTGGTCTTGAATGAATTTTAATTTCCTATGTGGATTTAGTGCTTGGCAGGCTTATTGCAAGGGAAGCATCTGGTATCACTGCTTGAGTTGTGCCTTTGTACACAGACTTCTAGGCCAAAATGGACCATCAGATTCTCTAGTCTGGCCTGTATAACACTGGCCTGTGTAACACAGGGCAGAATCCCAGTAACGTGGTTTTTACTGATGCACATCTTCCAGGAGCACATCTGCTATCGACTGGAAGTCACAAACAAGAATGTGAAGCATCTTACTAGGTTGTACTTGGTCAGGCTCACGATTAAAAGATGATGATCTTTCCCTGTCACACAGCTTGGAGTTCCATGAGCATAAAAGAAAAATAAAAATAGGGCTGTTCACCCAACAACTTTCATCAACATAAATAATCACCGCACACTTCTTACAAAGTGACTTCTAGAGGAAAAAAACCTGACAGCCACTTCTTAGATGTCACTTAACAGCCAGCAAGAAGAGAGCATATTTCCACCTTCTTTCTATTTCACCTTCACTGCCTGCATTTTACCTCCATCACCTATCAGTACCAAACTGGATCACATATATGCTACAGCCGTCAGCACCACCTGCTTGAGAAGACAACACAAGAAAACCTGACCTGCAATCTGTTCAGGTTCCATGCTAACAGCAACTCGTTTACCTCTGACAATATCAAGCTGTCTCTTTTTCAGTATGTTTAAATTCAATTCTGAATAATCTCATTTTCATACCCAGTGCCTGCCTTCAAGATCCCCCTGGAGCAGTAAGTTCCTCGCTTATTATTGTTTATCAATTCTGTTTTTCTAGGAAAGAGGCAGATCTTGAATGTGCCAAAACATATTAGAACCAAAAGATACACTGTTTGGGAGAAGACTTGATCTCTTCTCCTGGAGGAGCAGTGCTGGTCATCTTCTCAGCACTAGGAAACTGGGTCAATAGCTTCAGGTTGAAGTCCTCCCTTCGTTCATACTCTTTGCCACGGTAGATAAAAATTTTATTCTGTGGGTAGCAGAAAAAAGAGAGAATTAAGCAATGAGAAAGAGCTTTCCAAGCATACACAGAGTAGTCTCAGAGATCTAGTTTCTATGAAGGCTTGACTCCTAGCTTAACACACAGCAAGAACACATGAGAGAATAAACACAGGTCACAGTGACAACACAGCAGCTCTCAGGAGCAAGGGCCTGCAACAGCATCCTCGTATTTGTCTAGGAAACTCACTGCTCCACCTGTAAGTGTTGTTGAATGTGTTCATGCTTTCTAGCACTTTAAGAACTCACAGAATCAACACATGAAATCTCAGTCAGGGGACTTATTTTAAGTAAGAGAACACATGTCCCAAAAAGCTCTTTAATGCAGGGAACTGCATGCTCCTTGCCAGACCACTTCTGGTGTGAATTAACTGAGATCTCTCTCTATGCACAAAGACAGGAGTTTTACCCCTGTTCCATTCCTGACTCCCTTCAGCTACTGTTAACAGAACAGCTAGCTAGGGCAGTTCTGCACTATAGACTTAACAGCAGACCATGGCCAATTATTTTTCCAAACCAGCCACCAAGCAGTGGTGGCTTCTGGAAAGGATGGATTCAAAAACACGACCCGAGGTGAAAGCTTTCTATGCCATTCAGTTCCATAGTCCTAAATTAACATTTTTCTTTTTTACTAAGCTTGGCTTCCACTTAAGGCCAGCAACTTCAAACAGCTCCCATCTGAAAATGTAAATGTTCCTTAATTTTAAATAAAAGTTGGGAGTGTTTTCTAGTATGCTGCACTCTGCCCATCTGACTCACTTTGGCTAGATCCTTGTGTTATAGCTAGCATAGACCCAGCAATGCTCAGCAGCAACCTCAAACAGGAAGCATCTTTGCATTTCAAATCTTCTGCGTGGGATAGACTCTCCCTAACGTGCTTGAGAATTGAAATAAGCCATGGCCTGAAAATTAGGTTAATTCAGGCTGAAAGGCAACAGGATAAATTCTTTACAAGCTAAGTATTTTGTAACAGCAACAGTATTTCTGAGGAAGTGTATAAGGCACAAATACGAAAGGTAAATTCAGTTTAAGTCCATAGAAGAACACACAAGTTATCTAACAAAACCTATTGCAACACACCAACTTTATCAGAGCTGGTAACACAAAAAAAATCTGGTCTCTCTCATCTCATTTTATAGCCTGAAATGCTTTGAAATACTTAATGGATTTGGATCTCTCAGTGTCATTCAAAGAAAAAGGAGCTGGGCATCAGAATTTTCTTGGAAGCTCTGCAGAAATCGTGACTTTTAAGGTACCCACCACCCCAGAACTTGAGTGTTGAAGAATTCTTACCCGGAGGAAAGAGGGGAAACCCTGGCCATAGTATCCGACAGCAAAGTATTCTGGCTGAGGCCTCATTGCCTTCATAATATTCTCATAAAAAGTAGCTCGTTTTTTCTGAAAAAGAAGTCACCAGCGTTTTCACTTTGGAGTATTCAAGGACACTGCCAGACTGTAGCTCACATTTGCAGTGACAATTCCTGATCTATTAGTTCTTCTCTAAGGAATCTTTTTACAATTTTTTTTTTATACAGTATCTCATACTTATCCATTTACTTGGTTCAATATTTGGTTTGCCTGGGCCAGAATCAACTTCATTTCCTGGTCTGCAGACATGAGAACAATGCCATGGTTTTTAGGGTTCCAGGAGGATACTTGAAATCCTTAACTATTGCAATACAAATTTAAAATAAATATGTTCTGAAACTAAGCAGACACAAATGGTGACAAATGTCAGAGAACTGGCAGAAATAACACTGGGCAGATGATTCTCATATGAAAACAAAAAGACCATCTGGTTACATCTTTAAGCACTAAAAAACATAATTCAGAACCAAGATGATTCTATAGTTCTGTTTCATACAGAGTAGTTTTATCACAGAAATAACAATGTGATGAGATTTATGGAGCCTCAAAATACACCATGCAAATGTTACTTTATTTGATCAACATTAAGAATGCAAAATATAATTACAAGGTCAAAACCACATACTTTAAAAAAAATTATGAAAATATTCTTCTAGTATTAAGCTTTATAAAACCATGGGGGTTATGCTGGTTGGTCTTTGGGCTTATCCTGATCAACAATGTTAATTTAAGCAAGCAGCCTGCTGAAAATGAAGAAAAAAAAAATCTTACCAGGAGATTACCGAGTCCTTCATAATCAAAGACCTTGTTTTCATACATGTCAGCCAACTCTTTGCTTAGTTGAATGGCTTTTTCCCACATCTCCATGGAGGGTGAAGGGAGGCAGGTGGGGGAGGAAGAGCACAAGGAAAATAAAAGACTCAGATAAAAGCATTCATTACCACAGATAGGTAAACAAAAAATTCAGCTGATTTTCATTCAGGCAGTACTTTAATGCACTGCCAACTTTCCCCTCGACTCCATGCAATAATTATTACAGTCACACAGCTCTTTTGATTTGTAGATCTGAAAGCTATTTCTATTGTTACTCCTGATAGGGAAAACTGAAGCAGAAAGAGGTGGAAGGACTTGTCTAAACAGCAAATGAGAGAATCCCAGGTGGCCTCGTCCTACACTAATGCTTCATCCCCTGCCTGAGCCTTCCTTGGGTTTGTCTCATTTAGCCCTGGTAGAACCATCTATCCACACAAGTTCAGCATCAGCCAGACAAGCCACACTTATGCAGTGCAAGAACCTGACAGAAGCCATTACCTAGAAAGAGAGAGGAAAACACCTATAGTTTTCTCATCTACTCAGTATCTTGAACTGGGTTCATTTTTCAGATGCTCTTCAACTAACAAGGAAATAGAAGGATTCAAATATCACCAGGACAGACACTCACTTTGCCCCTGTCAAAGAAGGAGATTATTTCTTGATAGAGCTTTTCCTTGAGCTCCTGTTGTGAGTAGACATAGTAGGTGTCCCTCTGCAGGAGATGAGCAACACATGGCTTCTCAGACCACTAGCACAGAGAGAAAGAGGCAAACTTGAATGAACTGGAACATTTACAGATTAAAAAAATCCTTACAGTACATAGACTCATCTGCATTCAAGACAAATCCATCATCAATGCAAAGGGAGGGCAAGGAAGTTTTGCACTGATACAAGCTTTAAAATCAGTTTAAGAATTCATCTGAACTTGTACAATTATTTAAAGTCGTATTTTAAAAATAGCTTTAAAACTTCAATACAAGTTTAATTATATCTGCGAAACTGGTGTGATTTTGGCTAAAGATCTTATGCTAAGACACTAACTGAATGTGTATGCTTGATTAATCTGTGGAAGACATGAAGAGGTTGTTTTAAATCCAAATTAAGATGGCCTAGGTGAATGCAATTTACACTGTTCACACAGAAGTGGAAAAAACTGTACTATGACCCCAAACACGAAAATTTTCTCCCAGCTGACTATAGCACTCTGTCTCACCAAGAGTATGTAACAAATTGAGGCTAATAACATTTTTTGCTTTCATCCATTTAGCTGCAATTTGCAGAATTATGTAGTTCCTTAATGACCACTAGAACCTAGGTAATACCTGGAGCAGCTCTGCATGGAGGAGGAGAGTGTATGCTGCCTCTGTGAAGTTCTCACAGTCTGTGTGCAGGTCCCGGAGTTTATATAGATACCTACATAAACAAAAAGTAATTGTTACCTGACGTGAAGGACTCCTGTATCAGTGTACAGAACACCAAGAGAAATAAAGGCTGCTATAGAGATTTATGGAGGTAAACAGCCTACCTGATATAAATGTCCTCTCGTTTCTTCTCCTTATAAAAATTCTGCCAAGAGTAGAAAAAAAGACAAATTTTACAATGTAAAGTATCATGGATTTGCATAATCATCTTTAGACAAGTAACTTATGCATCAGTTTTAGTTATTTAAGAGATCTTTGCTCTCATTGTGCCTGCTTAGGTGGATGTATCCTTGTAGCCATCCCTTTAACATAAGGTGGGGCTACATAAGCAAAGGGGGAAGAGAGATTTGTCCGAAGTTACACAGGCTCTTTGCAGTGGAACAGGGACCTAAACCCACACTTCCCAAACTATCAGCTAGCCATCTTTCCTGCCTTATCTCAGGGCTTCAGATTACCATACAGAAAAGGACCAGCCACGTGAATTGATTTTGGACTGTACATCTTTCTATGTTTTATAGCTGTCACTAGCTGGTAGCCTGATCTAGGCCCATCACTGACCAGAAACAGCATAAAGAATTACTTAAAATCCTACCAAAAAAAAAAAAAATCCTTCAGAATCCACAAAAGCCAGGACAGTAAAGAAGCCTCAGTATTTAAATCCAGCCTTGCCCATACCAGCACATTGACAGTGCAGCTCATGCGGTTCTCCTTGCTTTCATCATGCATGATCGTCCTGTAGTCCAGCAGGTTCTCCAGCAGGCTGCTGACCAGCAAAGCAAACACTTCTCCAGAAGCAGACAAATATTTATGCTTCCGACAGTGCTCCAGGAGGCTGCAGGTACACCCAGAGAGACAAAAGGGAATACTCAGTTGGTCTGAGTGGTGGTAAGTAGAACTTCAGTGTAAGTTACCCAAAGAGCTTCTCAGCTAACAGAGTCAAACAAATTTCCTGAACAGAGCCTCCCCAGCACAGAACAGCACAGCAGACCTGAGATACCTGGGTCAGACAGGTCAAAGTCTGCCTTGATCAGAAACTTGGGTTCTACTCTTGGTGCTCTGATTTTGCTTTAGCTCTGAGCTAGCTGCGCTCAGCTTTTCCACTTACAACCCCCCTGCCAGTTTGTCTCTAGGCTTTCATTTCCAAGTTTAGGCTAGTTGTTCAAGTTGCTGCTCCAGAAAAAAAGCATCATTTTAAGGGAATCAGTATCCAAATACATGCATAATATTAAGATCACTGTCAACTGCACTTTATCCCTAGTCACCGGAGCAATGAATTAGGGTTTATTTTCATTAGAAAAACAGCCCACTAAGCTGTAAAAAAGAGCCTTCATGTTCTTTATAAAACTTACAGTTTCTCCAGCAAAATCTTGTACTGTTCATCCCCTCGGCCACCCTCCACTTCCTGGTCCAGCTTGGTTATCAGCTCATTTTCAAACTGAAAAGGCAAAAAACCACAATCAAATAAACAGCAGCTCTCAAGAGTGTGGTCTGAACATTATTAATGCTTGCAGCCAGTGTTTCCAACTGCCCCACCATCAGACACTGGTTTTACAAGCCACGCCAGAGGACACTTTCATTGTTTGAACAGAATAAAAATGGTAAGAAGTCAAGACAACAAGATTGGAGCAAGGAAAGTCATGCTCTGGGGTAATGCTTCCCCTTCTCCTCCACCCATTAGCAGCTCAGTTTTGCTAGGATGGAGAAGCATCTTAGTAGCCAGCTTACAGATGATAATGGTCATTCACTCACCCGAAAGAAACTAAACTAGTACCACCAGTTAAGGACAAGTCACAGCTCTCTGGCCATCATAAACACTTGTGACTGCTAATTAAAGCATCTTCTCATGCTGTGAGAACCAAGGCCTGTGTGATTACCCATTGAGCTATGAAGATATACTCTGTTATGTGCAAGCAGGTCAAGTACAGTCTCAGTTATAACTGAGCACATAAATACCACTGGAATGTAAAAGCCATGCCACATATATCCCACTTTCTTCTACGGATTCCAAAAATCCCCGAGACCCTGGGGCCAACTGCACCAAAGACTGATGACCCCAGGGGAAGAAAGATCCTGCTGACACACTGAAGACACAGTGAAGCTGAGGTCTAATAGGCACTGAGGATTGTGCTTAGGGAGATGCACGTCACATTTGACAACAGCCTGAAATGCCAAGGTGGCTGCCTTTTGGATGGATGTCTCCTACCTGTCTCCAGGGAGAAGACTGTCTACAGCATAACTACAGTGTCCCCTGCCTGCCAGTTGAGATGTTAATGTCTGATATCCCCAGAGGAAAGCTGGAAGAATAAGTCCTTAGAAACTGCAGTGAAAGCTTAACCTCAGGGCAAAAGCAAAGATCCTCATTTTCTTTCCTTACTTTCTGGTGCTTTCTCAGTAACAGTAAAAGGTAACTTTTGGAGAAATTAGCATGGGGTTGGAACTCGGGGATCCAGGTCCTGTTCCCTGCTCTGTCCTTTGACTTGTGTAGCCTCGAGCAAATGGTGTCTGTCCTTTGTATCTCTGTTCTCCTTTCCAGAATGGTGGCATCAGCAATCACAAATGCATTGTCAAATTTGAAGTTAATGAGGGATCAGTGGGTATGTAAAGAGCTCTACAGTCTTAACATTTGGCTGTCCAGCAATTGTCTTTAAGGTAATTTTGCCTTGGGGAATTTGTTATAAATGTAACCAGACACTACTTTGTAGAGTACCCTCCTAGGGTCTCCAAATTGCTTCACAATTTAGACGTGGGTTTTCACACATCTGCAAATGCAGAAATATATGAAAACAGAGGAGCTCATTACCAAAGTCATGCAGAGGTACAGTCAGGGAGTTCTGGCTCCTACAAAAACTTAATAATACATGTGCAAAGTGTTTGGCACAATGCTTGTTTCGTGTGGGGTCTTTTTGTTTGTTTTGGTTTTGTTTAAATGTTCCCTTCTCCTTCCTGCCCAATGCATACTGTGGAACCCCTGCACTGCAGGTACCAGCCTCCCTTACCATATGGAAGTTTCGGTTCCCACTGAAGTTAAACTCGCACTGCATCATATCAAAGAAGATGGGAATGGTTGCTTTCCGTAGCTCTGGCTCTGGGACCAGGGTTACCTCCAGGATTGGGCCTACCATTGCTGGAATGAATTTTATTTTGTGGGGACCTGCAAGAAAGTCAAAGTCAGATACATCCTAATAGAACATTGCTGCCTGAAAGCAGGATTTGGATATCCAAATGTTTAAGCACATTATTCCTATAAAGACATTCTGCTTAGAATGCATATTCTACATGGATAATGGATACTTAAGGCAGACTTAGCATGTTAAAGTTCCAATATTCAGGAGTAGTCCAAGAAAATAATTGAAGTGAATTGCATGCATGTTGCAAATCACAAAGTCTCTCTGGAAAATTCTATTCTTATCCTTCATAGAGTAGAACCTCCTTCATAAGGAATCGAAGAAATTATCTCAGCAGCTGCCATGAGAAAAGATCAGGTTTTGCCAGCAATTCACAGAGAAAGGAAAAGAGATTTTGTGCTCTGTAATAGCTGAACCTTAAGTGTATTTCCCCACATTAAACACGAGCAACATTTATAAGGAAATAAAGGATTTCAAACCCAGCTTGAATAAAGATAATTCTTTAGCTGAAACTAACCCAAATTATACCACGTATCCCTTATTTTGAAGCCAATTTCTTTCCTCATGTCCCCATACCTAGAAAAAAGTATTAGAAAGAAAAAGATTAAAAAGGTTTATGCATTGAAATTACATTTGAAAGTTGCAGGACAAATTTAATCGCAAAACCACAAAATCTATTACCTTCTCCTTAAAAAAAATACCACACACAAACCTGACTATACTGGGCACTTATACCAAGGGGGCTCACAGACTATCATCCCTACTAAGGGAAGTCCTCAATATCACATACCTTTTGTTAGATGTTCAACTCATCTTTTTTCTTCCTTACCCTGCCCAGCAACAATGCTCAATGCAAAAAGGAGGAGAATGGCCATGTGCCATTATGGCAGAAGCCAGCAAACTCTGAGAGTAGAATGAAGCTGCAGTTCTGCTGCTTCATGCAATTCTACCAGAATTTTATTGTATTTGGTGCTTTTCCCTAAAGCTTTAACTGCTAACATTAAGGGAATGGAAGAATACTTAACTACCAGGCTTGTTAAAGTCCCCATTGTTGCAGAAGAAAGATGGCAAACATTACATATGCCCTAACAAAGTTCTATGTCAAGGTCTACAAAGAGATTTAGGCACTTGATTCCAGCTAATGCACAAGTAAAAGCTGTTCAGTGTCTTTGTGAATTTAACCATTACTAAAAATCACTAATTTTGGGTTGATGAACGCCTCTGAACTGCTCTCACTTTCAAAACAGAAAAAGCAAATAGAGGAGACTAAAAAAGTTGCAGGGCTTTTAGGATTCTTACCTAGCTTACATAATGGCTGAGGAATTGCATAAGGTATTGCTTTGGGAACGATGGCAAGCCTGCTATTACAGACCTTACAGAGGAAAGAATCTTCTGGCAAAGTGCTTAAGTTCAGCTCAAACAACTCAGGATCTGTCTGACCAGACTCAAGACATCCACAGTGTATAAAGACCTGACATCTGTCCTAGTCACCTCTCCTCCCTTTATCACCATTCATTAATCAAGCACTCCCATGGCATGTTTCATCTCATCCTAAAATTGTACAGGGTATGTCTGGAACAGTACAAATGAAGCTCCTTAAAAGCAAAAAGGCCTGGCAACTTTCTGAAATGTAAACTCACTTCTTGATAATTTTGTTGCGTTTGGCTTGTGAGAAGGTCTCCAGCTGGAGGGATTCATGAGTGAGAAAGGCCACTGCCAAATGGAAATAGTTATTCCAGAGCTGTGGAAGAGAAACAAGTCTAAAACAGGAGAAGACAAAAGAAAAGCAACAACCAGCACAACAGAGCTACACAGCCCCAAGTGCTGTCGTCTCCCAGGTAAGTGCTAAGGAGGAGGTGTACTAACAGTGAGCTGGCAGATGAGTCTCTGCTCTCAGCCACAGCACACAAGCCAGAAGCACACAGCAACTTCACATTTCTCACTCTTTTTGGCTTGTACTTTCCAACTAAAGGAAGTGACAGTGGGTGCGCCCATACAGTATTTTATTCTTAACTGGCCAAGCACAAATCAGCTATAGTCAGCATCAACTTGACCTTGTAAAGCCTGCAGCAGCTGTATTTGCTTGCAACTCACTGCTGCACTAACCTCAGTCCTGTAATTCAGAACCACTTTGCATTCTGCTGCTTTTCTATAAAGGACTATGGAAGTTTTCCACAGGCATGCTTCATATCAACAAATCTGTTAGCAGTGGGATTTGTTTGTTCTTCCTGCCTTTCAGGCCTGGGGTCCACAAAAAATCCAGAAACAATGGAACTGTTACCTGGAGTTCAAAGTTTTCTTGACGCAGAAAGAAACAGTTGAGTACAGAGGTAAATTGGTTCACTGCCCGCAGAAAAACCCTGAAAGAGGTAAAACAATGCATAAAAGGCTCTTGAAAAAACAACATTGCAGTTCTGGGTTTATGACTCCTACGTGTAAGCTCAGGAGACAAGAGCAGATGCTCCTAAACAAGACAGACATTCCTTTATAAAGCTATTTCACTTCTTTCCCAGTAGAGGGACATTCAGGGGAAGTTATTCCTCTGTTTCTGAGCAAAAGAAACCTTGACTGGAGGCAGATGAAAAACAAAGCACTTTTTGGGTCATCCAATCTCTTTTGACAGTGCAGTGGCACTCCAGATTGTTGTTTCTCTTAAGTCTAGCTTATCCTCACCACTGAAGCATTTTAAGAACTCGCCACTTTCATGTCCTTCTCCACACTGCACCCTTAGGACCCAGTGGAGCTACGCTGCCTCCATGCTGAAGAGGACTTGCATGGCTGTGCCACGCCAACAGGAATTACAGGCTTGTTTCTTCATTCTGTCCCCAGTTCTGTTGGCACCACCCGTGGGAACATTAACTCGGAGGCAGCCAGGCCCTGCTGTGCTGTGGGTCGCAGGCTGTGGCCATGCACAGCGCAGCAGGCAGACAGTGAGCCAGAGTCAGTCAAGTTGTACAGACTTTGCAGGACAGACTGACTCACACAAGGCCAAACAAAAGCCACAGCAGAAGTCAGAAGTGACCCTGGGTGGTTCTAGTTTACAGACCAGCACACTAAACCCTACACCACGTTTATGTCCAACTGTAGCTTTATGTTTGCCATGCGATTCCCCCAGAATTGAAACCAAAAAGGCTTTTCTGATTTATGTTGCACTCTCCAGCAGCTGAAAAGATGACATGGTTTTGATTGTGTGCCTTTGGGCAAGAGAAGAAAGATTTCCAGTTCTATCAACAGAAACGTGCAGGCACTACACTTTGCTGAAATCTAATTTAAATTACCCTGAAACTGTAAAAGAAAATAAGCCTATTAACTCTGGTCTGCTTCTGTGAGTCACCCTCCTCTCAGAACCAGGAAGGCTCCAAAGCAGTAGCAAGACTTAAAATAGCAGCAACTACACACCTGCTCTGCATCATATTCATGACCATCCAGTCAGCTGCATAGACATTTTTTCCTATCAGATCCTTGAACATAATGAATGTTTCCATCAGGAAGTCCTGTTGGAAAAATAAAAGCAGGCTGAGTATGGTAGTCTTTTATTGACATTAAAATATAGGCAAATGTAAATGTTTGCTTTTATATTGATTAATGACTGCATTGATTAGCAATCAATAAACTGTACCTCCTAAGAAGGATTTCTTATTGTGTGGATATATTCCAGTAACTAAATTATTTCTGACATCTCATCCATTCAGCTACAGAAGGAGAAATAATTCTACAGAACATGTTGATCTGTTTAATTAAATCTGTCTTCACTGTTTTGAATTAAGCTGTGATGTAGGGAGTTCTGGTGCACAAGCTGGATTAAAAACCAAAACCAATATTCAAGGACTTATTTCCAAATGCCTGAATGATGACAGTGTATGCTGTGATACAGCCCTATGCTGTACCTTCTATAAAGATGGAAGTTATAACGTATTTTCACTTCCCCAGTTAGTTAAGTCTTTTCCAGTCCAGTTTAAGAAGGACAGTTAACTGAGGTAGTGAACATGCTGTCAGAATGTGGTTTAGAACATTACTGTAGAAATGACTTTGCACAAACACTAAGCTGCTCCAAACAAAGCTATATCACACCTTAAGGCTCAGGCAAGGCAATCTTGAACTGTAGAAGAAAATATGACAAGGAAAAAGAAAGATGAGCAAAAGAAGGTAATATCAAGAATATTGATGTCTATACTGTGGTCTCTACAGATACAAATCCTACCTTTGAGCATTTAAATGGATTCTATTCTCTACAAAGACAGCACATCAGCATTCAAAAATGAGAGGGACACAACGAAGGTCACATGAGAAATCACCTCCTTGCAAAGATCACCAGCAAAAAAAACCCAATTCTGTTGAGCTGAGCAGCTTGCTCTAAAGAATTGGCAAGCAACATCGATGTGGAGAGAGAAATGGACATTTGGTGCTGCCTCAGGAAAAATCCTTTAGGCATTATTAAATCAGAGCTTGATGGAAAGGTTTGGACTTGACACGGGGCACCTTGAAGATATGAATTAGCTTATAATTGTGTTAAACCAACCAAGTAATGCCAGGGGTGTAAATACCAAAGTAAATAAAAACCAACAATGAACAACAAAACTGAGAACTGTTATTGCACTAAAACAAAATGCAATGTTCTGTGGGTATTTACTACACCACCACATGTGTGGGCTTGCTTCTGCAGATTAAGTATTTGTAGAAATGAGATTACAAACTGGCATTTTCAATCAGTACATGTTTAAATGATGTTGTAATGACTACATAATTCACCCTCTGCATACATCTTCATGTAGCTCTATGTATACACACAGAAATACAAAAGAAATATTCTTCTGTTTGAGTCAGAAGATGCAGAACTATGTGGTAAAACAAGACACCTTCAATGGGAAGTTTGAATTTCGAGAAAGCTTTTAAGCACCTGTTTAAACTTACCTTGATCCTAAGCTACAATGGTCTCCTACTACCTCAGCTGCTCTTCAGGAAAAAGAAAAAATTCTGAATTGAGGCCAAATCAACATAAAATTTGTTTCAATTCTGCCTTGAATGCACCTTTTTCTCCCTCAGACACAGTATTTCTACATAACCCTGCTGGAAACCGTTTTGCTCATTTACTTGATGAGCACTAGAAGAATTCCTGAATCTACTTGATTTTGTTTTTTGTTCCTTCTCAAAAAAATATTTGGGTAATGTAAAAAAGCAAATCTAAAACTAGATGGTGAGTGCTCTCTATAGTCAATGCAGCCGAGTAGCCTTTCGGATGCAGAAGTGACAGGAATGTGTGTGTCCTGTAGGTGGCTATGTTGCTCAACAGATTGAAAGCAATTCCAACTGCCCAGGGAAAGAGTTCACCTTGCCATCTAAAACGAACTTCAAGCACCTTATTGTGGGTTTTGATCTAGCTTTTACAGGAAGAACAGAACTCCAGGCTCTTCCCCAGCCAGTATTAAAATAAGCAAGCATGTCTAAGTTGTGAAACAAGGAGTATGGGGACAAAAAAGCCACAACAGTTGCTGTGTCATGCTTCAGAGATTTACATAAATACTGGTTTTGGTTCTGACTTGTTCTGGGCAGTCTGGGGAGAAATCTGAACAGAGCTGTTAGTTCTAAGGGCCTCAAAAATACTGACAGTCCTTGGGGACATGAACTGTATGCAGTTTTTAACATGGAGGGAACTATTTGCACTGCTGTACACTAAAGTAAGACTAGAGCATTTAATTAAACTCTAGAGGAAGAGAAAGAATTAGAAAGATGTAGATAACAAAAACAGGAACAAAGAGATACAGTGACAGCAAGAGAGGGAAATGCTTTTCCATTTCATCTTCATTCACTCTTCTGGTTCCTGAAAATTTACTTGCATAGACTCAAATAGCCATTAAATGTGTTTTTACTCAATGCTACAAATGCTATTCTTGGGTTCTACCGAGTCAGCACATCCACTGTGTACACCCAGCAGGGCTGGTGTGAATACATCCCCAGTGGCTTTGGCATCAGGTGCCTGTAAGTCATTGCTGATGAATGCATTATGATCACTTCAAACTGAACACAGTAACTTGAAATGACCTTTCAGAAGCAGAGTGTAATTCTTTATGGGCTGAGCTAATCCCCCAGCCAGGCTGACTTACAATAATGTCCTGCCTGGTTTTGAAAGTACTGATGTAATGGTTGTAATGGAAATCATCCATCTGCCTCAGGATGGCTGTCATGCAGGCCACAAAAATACCCTAGAACAGGGAAAACAAAACATTTGATTATTTTCCTGTATTAAGCACCGTAAGTTCAAAGTGTGACATATGTTTTCAGAGTTCTGCCTAATCAAATATCACTGATCACAATCCTGCTCATCTAAGCCCTGACATCAGCCTGTGTGACTGTTTAGTCCTCTACCCCAAACACGTCAAGACTTCCTAAATTTCAAGTATGAAGTCTGGGTACAGCTTTCTTTCTCCTCAGATATCACACCGTAGTCAGAAATGCCCCTTAGAGATGCCTCATCCTTTAGCATTTAATCCTATTCAGCCAAGGTGACAAAAGAGCATTTTTTCAGCAGACTCCTTGTGTATTAGAAACTGCACTGAAACCAAATTCACCGTGCACAAAGGCCCAAAGGAACTGAAATCTCAGCCAGCTGTGACTCAGTTCAAACTGCTGTTGAAATAGGACAATTTGTATCCTAATACCTGGCCTCAGAAAACTGCCAAAAGCCATGTTTTAGTGGCACAGAAGCCCTGCAGGAAACGGAAAGATCATTTCATAAACCACTGCTACAGCCTGAAATCTCCCAGGGGAATATATTCCACTATAACAAATGGTAAAGTAATAACTGAAGCAAGTAAAAGGCTCTCACAATGTGTGGAGATTGTCTGTTCATTCCAATCACTGTGCGGTTTATTCTCCTTAGCAGGCGCTCCATGATCAGCTGGATGTGGACAGCAGTGGGCCCCTGGGGACATTCAATAAGGAAAAGCTGAAACAAGTCTTAATGTACACTGTTCTATAGAGTGCTCCTTATGCGGAGGGACTGCCTTGACAGTGGTTAATTGTTATTAGAGGATGCAAAAAAGCAGATTTAAAACACACGAGCAATCGATTCAAATACTGTAGGTACACACTTGGCAGAGAGCACAATCAATCTATACCAGCTTCATTAGTGCCTCCTGAAAGAGCTAAACCAAACACCTCATCAGTTCAATCTATTCACAGCAACTTGAATCAATTTCCATGATTAATGTGGCGAGTAACTGCATTCTCCTGACTGAATAATGATCCTTGTCCCTATTTCATAGCAGAGAAAGCGAGAAACCAAATATTTTTATGACTTCCTCCAAATAATTCAACAAGCCACCAAAGTAGCCAGGAATAACATTTTGGTCTCTAGAAAGGAATGTAATTGCTTTCTGTACTGTAGTGGTAACCACTAATTCAACCTTTCATGGCTCCTTTTAGACAGGGTAACTTTATGTGCAAAGAGATTCAAAGAACTGTACAGCAATGCAACAGTTTCTGTAAATATCAGAACTCTGTAATCCTTTAAAGCATAAATTGTTTTGCCATAACTTCTCAAAAAGCAGAATTAACCTTAATTTGCACCCTTGACAGTTCATGCTCACCACATCTTTCCGATCCAGGACTTCAAGAACGTTGCTAAGTAGCTGTGAGGAAGCCTCATGGTCAGGCTTGTTTGAATTGTCATCCAGCTGGCCACTGAGCTGATCTATCAGTAGTGGCAGAAGAGCATCTCTGCATTCTAAAACATGAAACACAGCACCACACTTTGTTAATCTCAGGAAGTTCTTCAGCATTCAGTATACATGGGTACCGCACAGCACCTTTCTGCTCATAACTTCATCTTGGACACCAAAACATGCTTAAATCCACTTGAGTTACCACTAATAGAGCAGAGAGAGTCATAAATAACCTGTAATTATATGTATTGCATTAAGTAGTGTGCTCTCACTTTATGCCTTTTCTAAACCAACTGGATCAGAATCCTACAACATTAAGCACTGTATAAAAACTGAACAGCAAAAACATTTCAATTGTTCCATGACAAGGAGTATTTCTAAAGAGGGATTTACCAGTAGACTACCACTGAAGACTGTCATAAAGGACTTGTGAACTTGAAAGACATTTTTGGTTTTAAAGGTGTGTGGCCCCATGCAGAATCCAGAGACTTGGATTTGTTACTTACCAGACTGTTTGAACAGGTCACTCTCAACTATCTTGGTCATGCAGTTTAGCTTCTGTCGAACTAACTGGTTGTCGGGAATACTCTGGATAAATTTGCTGAAGAGGACACTAGTGTGCAAACCACAAAGCAAGCAGATGGTCAGCATTTTCACCCAATGGGATTCCATCCTACACTTACACTGTCCTGCACCAGGGCAAGTGGACACGTTACCTGCAAGTGGTCTCCAGGCAAATTACTGCTTATTTTCACAAAACTTGGTCCAGGACTTTTATTAAAACTTATCATTATTCAGACACTGCAGGTTTAAACCTCTTAAAAAGTGAAGTTTGCATCCCAAAACACACTAGATATATCACAAAAGCTTATAAATAGACAATACTATCCGGCCTCCAGTGTCAGTATAAGATAATCATAGTTACTTCATACAAAATGAAAGCAGAATTTTGCCAGGCTTGAGCAGACCACTGCTGAAACTTGAAATGCTGCTCTACACAATGGCAAGAGTGTATTCTTCCAGATGCCCCTTTCACCAAGGGTGACGACTCATTTCAATCTGAGATTCCATTAAATTAAATTCCATGTACATTTGCTGTCTGTCTACTGCTTATGAGCAAATTACTTGTGTCAGAACAAGGAGGCATGGTTGAGAGGTTCTGGGTGAAGCTGTGAACACCAAAGAGCAGAAATCCACACAGTGTTGTGAATTTCCTGAATAAATACAGCTTTTGTTTTCCTGACCTAGGTGATGCCTTTGTCACACATCTCAGTTTACCTCAGAAGTAACCATTAAGAACTGGTGGAAACTTGCACAATATTTCAACATTACCACTCCCCAGTCCTCAAATTTTGATTTTCAGTAAAATCTCACAGTGCCTAAGAAAGAGCAGGTGAGATGCAGAGATTCCTTTGAACTAAACTGACTCCCTTTAAAGCCCTGCAAGCACTTCCTCAAGTTCCTGCACAGTATGTGCATCATTATGCCATAATCAGAGTGGCTGTTTTAAGGAAAGTTTCCAAAATTCTTCCCAACAGATGAGCTGTGCTCAAAGGACAAACAAACAACATGGTTACCTGAGCTCAACAGGGTCAAATACTAGTTTGACATCATTTATGATGCTTGGCAAATACTTTAAAGCTGCACCCTGCAAGAAAAAAAAACAAGTACATGAAACACACGTGGAAACCGAGTTAGACCAGATAGTTCATTCTAAAAGGGTGTGAAGTCTTAACAAGAATGTCCACAGCTCACACGACAAATCAAGTTTTTGTCAAGCACAAATATGTGGACACCTGTAGAGAACTGGCCTAGGATCAAATCTACACATCCAAAGAGCCTCCAGCAACCACACATCTGCAGTGCAGAGCGGAAAAGGTGAAGGAGGAAGGATTTGTAGCCAAGTTCTTTAGTTCTTGCAAACATCCTGCAGCTCCAGGGATTAAGCTCCTTATAGCCTGACATGAACAGACAACTAGGTGCAACAGCAATTAAGGGTCTCTCTGTGGTGTTCTATGGTTGCTGCCAGCAGGTACTCTGACTGCACGAGAATCAAAGTTGGGCTTTAAAACTTCCAAAGTTTAGAATCAGACTTTCCCTCCAACTGAGAAGAGCATGTTGGCTAGCAGAACTGAGACAAAGCAAGCAATCTAAAGGCCTCATCACCTTTAGTAATTTAGCAGCCTCACTGTATGACTGCTCTGCTCCCCTGCAGAGTGTCAACAGAAGGTTCACAATCCTGTTGACACCAGAAAAACAAGCAAGCATAAAACCTACATTCAGAATGTACATTCAGAAAGATACATTCAGGAACCATTTGTTTTTTATTACTTTCATTCTCAGCATTATGTGGATTTTTGCAATAGTTCAACATTTCTATCTCCTTCCCCCTCAAGCTTGGTGTTCCTCATTGAAGTGTCTTCCAGGCTGCAGTAGATTACACCCTCACTGGTTGTTTGCTTTCATCCTAGCAGGTGCTGAAGAGTTTTCAGCAAAGCTACAGCTCTCGCTTTATTTCATAAACTTTGGGGTCTAAATGTTCTTTTCCTGCCACACACAGCTCCTTAAAACAGACATTCAGAGGGGGGGTGACTCATCTGAATGGGTTTTACGTGCCTCAAAGCTTGTCCCTTTTTCTGTTCCCCCTCTAACTGTACCAGTTGATCTAATAAAAGACATTACCTCTTCCTGCAATTTATGCATACCTTAATCTTGACAGCCTCCTCTAAAGGCCGGTCCATGAGGACATTGAAGGAGAGAAACAGCTTGCGTATTGAGTCATTAAATTCATCTCCATCTTCACTTTTCCCATAAAACCTACAAAGAACAGAAAGAGCCAGTTACATGCATAAATCTAGGCTAACAGTGCCATAGTAGCTGAAATATGATTTTATCCTGTGGAACAACATCTTAATGCAATCTCCTTCTACAAAGACACGAGTGTAAAAATGGCACTGGGGGTTCTGCAGTAATTTCCTGCTGAAATCTGTTATAAGGGAAGAGTTGAACTTTCTAAACTGCCATTGCATCAAATTCTGCTTGGGTTCCAAGAATCAAGTGGCTCATTCTGTATTAAACAAAAAATCATAATGAACATGAGGAAAGACTTCCAAACATTCACTGTAAATCTTGAAAACATGTTTTGAGGCTTTGGTAAAGCCACTGTCATTGACCATACCCTAACTGGACAATGTGCTGACCTCACCTCACCTAGCAAGTAACCGTGTGTGCATTTGTATCTTAAAGTTTCTTAAAATGAGGAAGTCATTCCACATTAATTTCTTTTAATAAAGAACAGGTTCCTTTTCAGCACTACCATATGCTGCTTGTACCATTCTACAGGTGCCTAAAAGGATTCTCCTCTTCAAATTAGGAATTTCAATTTTTACTTGTCTTATTTGCTCCAGCTGTAGACAAAGGCAGAAAGATGCTCCTCTTAAAAATTCAAGGACAGTGGATATGCTGAAGAATATCCCCTGCAGTGGTGCTGACTGGAAGTAACTCCACTGACTTTTAAAAGGAGACATAAGGGTGGCAATGACCTTGGTCTCACCTCAGGTACAATATTCGTGACTGAACTATGAATCGGAATAGGTACTTCAAGGATTTCAGAGCAGCAAATAGCAATTCTGTCTTGCTGGAGTCATCAGCATTTCCCACATAACAGTTCAGTACTTTGGTGAGTTTCCTTTGGAAATAAAACAAAAGGAGAATAAACATAGACACAGTTAAGTTTCTGTGCAAGTCCAGCTTCCTTATTCCAGAGAATAACTAGTCTAAAAACAGATAACAGACAGGGGTTCCCCTTCACAACCTATTTCCTTGGATAGGATGTCAGATTTTTATAAGCAGTTCATGAATTCTCATAAAAGTCTATAAATTTGTCTACAAATTCCAGTTTCTTGATCTGCTTTTCTTTTTTCCTAAAATTAAGTGTTCAGGAAGCTGGAAAACTCATTACTACTGAAAGCAGACTGACACCTTCTCCATGTGTTAGCACTTTTGTGTGTGAAGCACAAAGCTCTTCTGAAGCAATACTTACTGAGTGCTTTGAGAACTGCGGGCAGAAGTTGCATAAACACACAACGAGTATTTGCTATCCAGTCTCTGCTAAATCAGAACATCAGGATTTTCTGTGAGTGCTCTGGCAGAGGACAATAGGCCAGAACACTCAGCTGGTCTGTGCTGCCTTTATCACATTAGCACAGTTTACCAAAACTATCAGGGAGACACTGAATGACAGCCTGTGGGTTTGTGGTTACAATACTTACACATATGCCAGGGTTGCACTGAAGTGCTTGTAAATATAAGTTTCAAGTACAGGGTTGAAATGCTGAAACTTGATGTCTCCAATCAAAGAAATAATAAATACCTGCCAAAAATTCAAAAGGAAACAGATGTACAGAGCTGCACAACCTCCAACCAACTCAAACATAACTCAGTCTCTAATTGCATGTCATTTATTTTTGCTGGGTCATAGGTTTTGCTTCTTTTTCTAATAGCATTAATGCTACAGATAGAGTTGTTCATATTCTAACAGTGACTAAATACCATGCCATGTGCGACTAAACACTGTTCAGAGGGAAGGCATGTATACCATTTCTCTTCTGTAAATTGCCTTAAAGCAAGGAGTTAGCTGAAGAAATTACCATAAATTATGTAAATGTTTATTACTGTTCACACACTGCGATACCTAAAAATCTCAATGCATATCTCAGTCGTAGCTCATGAAAATGCCTTAAGAACTGTTTAAATTTAAAATTTATTTCTCAGAGCAAATCAATCACTCACCAAAAGGAAGCACGAGGAACAGACTGAAAATGTGGCTGAAAAACAATAGTCTAAATCCACAAAAAAAGACTCACTCACCAGTGCATCAAACACAAGGAAGTCATAGGTTTCATTTTCTGACATTTCCATCATTATGTTGAAAAGTGCATCAAGGGTGTCTTGCAAAAACTAGGAGAAAAAAAAAAACAGAAAAAAAGCTGGGAAAAGACTGCTTCTTCTGGAATCCTGCACAACAGCCTGCTTTTCTGGATCATTTTTCCTATTCTAGCCTAGCCCACTTGAACTGTAAAAGCTATACATGAAAAAATATTTTAAAAGGGGTTTTAGTTCTGTAGTCATTCACATGCTTGCTGTGATCATGACACTGTTCTCCCTCACTAGAATCTTTTCTCACCAGCTCTGAATAGCCCCACGTTCTTTGCTGTTACCTTTTAAGATGAACTGAATACACTTAATTCTGTCCATAGTTTCAGCTTGCACTGGGCCAAATCAATCACACACACTGTACTAAGGCATGGCACATCACAAAGACTGGCTTGCAGTGACACAGCATTTACTTTAATTGTTCAGCAGTTAAGTAAAGCCATGATCTTGCATAATTCCAAAAGATCCACACTTGGAACCACAGGAAGTCTTGCCTCCTAAATCCTTCAGCAGACTGTCTTCTGTTGCACTTCCCCACATTTCAGGTCTATTCCCCATAGCACTCTGACTTTAAAGCTCTTTGGACCTTCTCTGCATCCTGTTCCTAGATTCACAAGTTGCTATTCACAAAGGAAGCCCAGAGCCACTACTGAAAATTAAGTTAGGCTTTGCATGTATCTTCTTATTTCATAAGGATACAGGGGAAATAAAGTCACTGCTATCTCCCCAATCCTGGTAACATTTAACTTCTGTAATTCTGGTGAATTCCACTAATGAGAGCTCTTGGAGACAAGCATACCTTTTGTTGTCCTGTTGCTCAGCAGCTACAACAGCTCTTCTAGGCTATATAGAGAGCTTTGGAGTACAGCACAATTACAACCCTTCAAGGTCAACATCAAGCACATAGATAAGTGTTTGCATAACAAGGAGACTCAAATCTCTCTGCATACCTTTACAATTTCTCCTCCTTCCACCTCCATTAGCTTCCTTAGGTTGTGAGCT
Source organism: Aegotheles bennettii (assembly GCA_013398125.1). Lineage (NCBI taxonomy): Eukaryota > Metazoa > Chordata > Aves > Caprimulgiformes > Aegothelidae > Aegotheles > Aegotheles bennettii. The sequence goes on from VZRW01005210.1 coordinate 1,222,087, forward strand.
ATGTTCTGAGAGTTAGAACGCCAGTTCAACAAACCCAGCAGGTCAACTAGCAAGGACAGAGCATCAGCAATTAGAGAGAGATTACAACAACACAGCTGATTTAATGGCTGCATGACAATACAGAACAAATACTAGAGTTTATTTTTAGAATCAGCTTATAAGGAAAAGCCACACTGATGTACAAAATATTACCTTGAGATGGTTCCCTTGTCTTGGCAAGAAAGCTTAGTTTTGCTATAAATGGAAGCCTCAGTGTAATTTGATAACACAAGGCATTTGGTAGACAACCTTGCAGACTTCTCATTCACTCAAGAGAAGATCTCTCAAGCTAGGAATTTTATTAAGAGTGCATGACTTTTCTTATAAATGCTTGTGTTTACTTTCGAGCAGCCTCTTGGAGACGGTTCTTGAAGTTAAAATTGAAGACTCTTGTCTAAAACAAATTAAACTGCAGAGCTGTTTGTCACAATTCTGGGAAATCCCAGAACCTCAAGTTTAGTTCGAAACTACAGCTGAGGCTTTCAAAGGAATCTAGCAGGTTTCACACACACCTTGAGTGTCAGTGAAGTATGTACACGTAATTTCTGTTCTGAAACAAATTTACTACCTTCAGATGTAAGAATACATATAAGAGCCTGGACAAAGAACGCCACGTTCAGAAACAGAGGTTACATGGTCTGCGTGTCAGACAGATAATGAAATTCAGCGTCAGCCCTCATGCCCACGGATGTACAGATGTAATGGGCCAAGACCTACCATTCTGGGTAAGTTTGGTGGAGCAGATCAAAGTGGCAATCTGGAAGCTGTCTTTTGTACTATCTTTAGTGGGTGTGAAGTTGGCTAAATGGTGCAGATTCTTCCCTGAGAGGGCCTCCTTCTCCTCCACCTCCGTTTTGGTACAAGGGAGAGTTAGATAGCATTTAGCATCTTCCATTTTCTTGTTATCACCCTGTGATAAAAAAAAATACTGTTCTATTATCCTAGAAAATCTCTGCAATAATGATGTTTACATTGCTAGGAAAAAAGTCAGCCAAGAGACTTGTTTTGATCAGTTAAACAAAAGTGAAGACTGAAAATGCCCAAGCTACCTTATATACAATCAAATTGTGTTTGCCATCTTGCAGTGTTGTTCCATCTGCATTCATCAACTTCACAAAGCTCATGCCAAAAGCTCTCTCTGACTTATCCCTAGCTGCAAACAGAAAGAAAAATCTGTATTAGGAATTGTCTCATTTATGCCCATACTATTCATAATGCAGATCTCTCACTACATGCAGCTTCTTCTTTATTTAATAGCATTATAAGATGCAATGGGGCTAGCAAACTTTCTGACCCACAGTAGGAAGAGCTCTCTTCCTTCTCCTCTCATCTCAAGGCACTTAGGAGGTATCTGCAACTACACAGAAAAATGTCCTCACTGAAGCATCCCTCACCACATAATTTTAGCAGTTGTCTGTGCTGCTATACAGACATATATAACTGTATAGGTATTTTGGTTGGGATTTTGCATATCTGCTTGTGAAGTATGTATCTGGAAGTATGTCACTGCATCTCCCAGGTGTCTTAGGAGAATTTAAAGAGCCTTTCAAGGCCTTAGTGTCACATTATTGATCTTATTTCAGGGCTCTGAAGATGTTTAATGAAACTTCTGGCTCTAACTTTCTCATTAGCCTTTTGTTAACTTAATTAGAAATCCTCCTATAGGAGGACCATTAGAAACCCACCAAGCCTTGCACTGAATTTTGTGAAGGCCTTGAAATAAATCGAAAACAACACTGAGAAGCCAAAGCAGCAATAAGCTTTGACAGTTGTCTTTTGAGGGGGCTAACACGTTGCTCCCTATCTAATTTCAGCTTTAGAACACAACCAGCACCAAACCTCTTTTAAGGCTGTAAAAGTTTTGAATTACTTTTCTTCGCTTGTGAGAAAATCCACAACACTGGAATTAAGTAGAAACACAAGCACTACACCTTTGGTGGATACTCAGAAAATCTCAATGAGAGTAGGGAGAGTACAGTACTCCTGCAGATCTTTTCTGATACTTACATTCCTGTGATGACCGATGACGGAAAGTGAATCTTAAATGGCAACAACTGACTTCTTCTATCGCAATGGACACCTGTACATGGTAATACAATGAGAAATGCAGCACAGCATTCTCTGTCTCCAGTCAATCTACAGGACATTCTGTTACTGATACACCTCCCAATTTTAAATTAGTTCCATTTTCTACACAAAGGAAGCAAGACTAAATTACACACTCCTACCTTTACAGTTTCATACCAGCAAGGTTGCTTGACTTGATAATAAACAACAGATTTATACTCGGAGACGCCTTCATAACCAGCACCAGGATGGATAGCTTTCTTTGGACAAAAAGACAAGGGGAAGAGGAAAAAGACAAGAGATTGTTAAGGTCTAGAATGGAAGCAAGAAGTATCCTAGATCAGAAATTTTCAGAGCATGTTAACTGTCAAGAGTTACTCAAAGTCTGTGTTTCAGAGTCAAGGGAACTCAATGCATGTCATCTCTCTGAAAGTTTCACAGAATCTTTAAAGACTTGCTCATCTCTTATTATTTTTAAAAAAATAATCAGGGAGCATTCAAATTTGGTCACAGAGATCACCTATACTATCTCTTGTTCATCATCACACAGTTCTTGCATACAGTTGATAAACAAGATCTTCTGGACTGGAGCTATCATCAAGCAAACACAGCAGCTTTGGGACCTCCTGCAAAGGTCATCATACCTCTTGGAGATTTCCATCTTCGTCATGTACAGACATGGTGACCTCTACATTCTTGGGAGTCTTCTTCTTCCCTTTGTCAAACTCCCCTTGGATCAGGGTGACATAGATATCATTTCGAACATCACCTAAAATCCATAGTGCTTAATGAGCTGTTTTTCTCATACAGAGAGTTTTACAGGTTAAGATTTGTCATCCTTGGATACCATGTTATCCTTATCTTCTTCTTAGCCTTTACTGATACCAGCTAATTAACAGCACCCAACATCCAACCATTTCATCTTCATCTCAAGTTATAAAAAATCTTTTACAATGTATCATTCTCCTTTTTACAAATCTGTCTTTACGTAAAAACAAAAGTTACATAATGAGCTCTACAGGGCTAAATCCACTCTGAATTGATTAATAGAGCAGTGTCAAACTCTATGCAACAAGAATGTCTCTGACTAAACAGAAATTTTCTTCGAAAAAGTACCCACACTATCATTTTTCAATATAAGAAAGGAAGCTTTTGTTTTCACTTTGACAAAAAATAAGAGATCAGCTCAAAATAGCAAGAAAAATGAAAACAAGCTTTCAGATAGTTTTAAAATAAATCTTCTCATAGCAGAAATTCGAGAATTTCAGCTGGCTCTTTCACTCCATGGAAGTGCAGAGACATATGGGACCTACCAGGAAGGATTATCTCAGGGAATCCCATTTTGCGAGCCACAGCAGTTGATCTGTCTACAAGGTGAGAAAAATCCTTTTGAACCTGTGCTAGATCACCAGGAAGCAGTTTCAGGGAGACCCAAAGACCTAAGAAAAGAAAGGTAATGCTTGTTTACTGAAAAAAGAAAGGACAAAACCATGAAATTCAAGCCTATGCTTAACAGAAAACTGCTCCTTCGTGTGATCTCCGTGCAACAATGCCTTAAACATCCCAGGCTGGTTCCCACTTGCCCAGTTCTCTATCTCCCTAATGCTGAATGAGACCTTACCGAGCAGGCAGATTCTCTGAAGTAAAATACAAACTCCGAGATGAGCCCGGTAGTGTATTTGAGTGAAGGCCAGACACACAAGCAAGAGCAGAAGAATCCTGAATAATGCAATTTAAACCCAACACCATTCAGAACATGCAATCAGCTACGTTCACTCAAAAATATTTTATGCTCATATAAGCAGTTTTATCTCTAAATATATTACATTGCTAGCAAATAAGTCACCAGCTGGAGAAGCTCTGTTTATGCAAGTAAGAACAGCTCCTGGTTTTATCTTTTTTAGCTCTCAATGTGCTGGGGTGACAACCATCACAGAGACCATAGGTTGGGCTCAGGGAAGATAGCAAACTCCAGTAAGCCTTGATGATCTCTGGACTTTCACAAGCAATTTATTTCCCTTTGTAAGCAAGGGGAACCCTTCCCTGCACTGGGTTTCTACATGAGCTTCTCGCCAACTGCTGTACCTTGCCCTTTATGATTCACTTCCTTTGCAGCGATGACTTTGTTGAAGACAGAAGTGAGGGGCTCATTTTCTCCGATCACATGGGAAGTTATCAGTGGGGACATGATTAGCTGTCGCTGTCTGATGTATGTCTCCATGGCAATCCTGAGAAGAACAACAGCAGAGACCAGGAAGCAGACAGACTAACAACATGAGCTCTGTTGGACAACAGCTGACTGTTTTCCAAAGAATTTTTATTCTTTTAAAGGATTCCATGGGAATTTTTTTTCTTCTTCACCTGCACAACCCAATGGAAATACATTTCACCTCTCAGACTAGGAATTGCATCAGTGCCTGAGCCCTGTCTTCAGGTGTGCCTCAGAGCTGTCCTTAAGAGACTCCAGAGATTAACTAGCAATAAGTTAACATAACTACCGACTGCTGTGAGATCACACAGGGGATGAACCCATCCCTAGTCATGAACACGTCTATTGAGCTTTGGATCTTGAACCCGAATTCACTCCTGTACCCACACCATCAATAATGAACCAAAACATATAGAAAATGATGTTTCCACAGCCTCCCCCATCTTCACAGAGGTGTCCAGATTTAGATCTAAATTCAGTCTCATTAGAACAGACAAAAAAAGTGAAGAAGAAAAACAAAGGAAGCAGATTAAGATTATTCTGCAAAGGCCCTGAAGGGGCAGGGGAAAAAAAAACCCCAAACCCCACACAATCTCCCCTGAAAACAGCTTGTAATAACATATGGCTACACCAAATGGATTGCTACGTTTAGGACTGTAATAACATGTCTGAGTCTACCCAAACAAGCCTCATTTTAGCTACTGTAATGTGCCCAAAAAGCGAGCAGAGAGCAGACAGAACACACGTGTCTAACTAGCAATATTTCCCAGAAAGAGGGAGAAATGCCTTTCCTAATGTCCTCTGACTCACCCTCACAAGGTAATCTGGGAAGTTAAGAGGCAGACAACGCAGAGGGTACCACACAATAGTTACAAGGAGGAGTTGTGTTCTCTATGATCAGGTGTTTCTGAAAATCTTCCCTCTCAATCCCCTGACAGTTTTGAAGGTCACATCCCACAGACACCACAACATTAGTTTGCATTGTGCTCTTCTTTCTTACCTCGCATGATATGGGGACCTAGAAATTTCAGCTGCACTGTCAAACTCCCCGAGCAGTTTAGCCTATCATATGTAGTGACATGTAAACTAAGGGGAACAAAGGCTTCAGAGGACTGACAAAAACCTTTTCCTTCAAAGAGCTGACTACTGTCACAAGCTAATCTATTTGTAGAGACCTTGGTACACTGCCAGGCTCCCATACAAATTTGTCCTTCTCCAAAGGACAACTGCTTTAAATAAGCCAGATAAGTGATGAACTCTGACATCCAGTACTTACTGCTGAAATGGAATAAAATGTTGCTTTTCCTCATCGTCCACCTTTCCATGTATGATATCAGTTATGTCCATCACTGCAACAACACAAGTTCATCACATAGTTTTGCCAAGTTGCTAAAGAACACAGAGAAAGCTTTCCCCTACCAGAATGGAAACAATTGCTTATTTTGGGCCCATGCCACCCATGACAGCAATAGATAGCACCACTCTCATCTTAATTTTTTAAAAATCACCTTTTCACAGATGTGTAGGTCAGCCTATGGCAGTGAATGTGAAGATACTCTCTGATAAAAAAAACAGGTGGGACTCAGGCACTTCAAGGCAAAGAAATGACACTTAGATTTCAAACACTGAAATCTTTGAAATCTTTTTCTACCAGAAACTTCAAGCAAGTCTCTTCACAAGAGATCAGAGGAATTGAACAGGAACTGCACATCTCATTCACCAAGCCTCCTCTAAAAACTTGAGCTTTATCCCATTAGTCACGAGGAGCAAATCCCTCTTTGATAATCAAAGATCTGAAAAGTCTACTGCACTGATGCAGGGTGGCAGCTTTTCAGGGGCTGACAAAACAAAAAGTGAACACTAACAGTATTTCTTCTTCATATACAACCGTTATTAAAAGGTCTCAAAGGGGTACTATATTCAGCTCAGTATCAGCATCTCCATTTTGAAGCCAGGGAAGCTGACACTATGAGGTTAGCAGGCTTTGCTGACCTGCAGCATGTATTTCCCAATCCCCAGCTCACTGTTACAGCCACTGGGCTCTGCTGTTTTCTCCACTGACTGAATTTGTCATACCTGCCACACCAAAGGGCCTCCGGAGTCCACAGGTATGTTTCTTCCCATCTTTCAGCTCCATATGCCCCACCCTCACAATCTGACACACCAAGCTGATTTTTGGTCTGATCAAGTCAGAACTGCTTAAATCCTAGAAATTATTTAAGATATAGTTAAATCAATCTGCTTTATGAACGGAAGAAAACAGAGAAAGACTTTTTTGTTAGGTTGCACACAGATACAAAAGGAAAACTATTTTTTAAAAAGTAAAACCTTCTCTCTTTGAGCCCTAAGGGGAAAAAAACCCAAACAAACGAAACTACAAAAACACTGACAATTTCCACACAGCAATTTCTAAACATCCCATTACTCTTTGATAACAGGACTGGAAGGAGAGCAAATGATGTTAACTGCTAAATTACTAGATCCTGATGCCCAGGCAGTTAGTTTGTGCCACATTTGCTACTTGTCAGAAGTTATTCTATTCATGTGCAATTCTTCCATTAACGTCTTGTTGCAAAGAACCTCTACCACAGAAAAGGATCAGCAAAGCAACGAACTGAAAAACAAACAGCTATGATCTCAAGCCTAGATTTTTGGTACAGTTAGGCTCTGTGCTTAGTAGGATTTTTGGAAATGCACGGGTGAGCAACACCCACTGGCAGCACTATTGCAAAATAATACATCTTTACTACTGCTTTGGACTAACATAGAATAAAAAATACTTTTCAGTAGCATTCCTCTGAGGCTGCCTATCATATTTTAAGTGTCCATGAAAACACCTCAAATTGCAACATGTGGCTTCTCCTTGATGCATGGAGACAGGCAATGGGAGAGAGAAAGAACCCAAAACTCCAACGTCTGCTGCATGGTGAAGAATTTCCAGGATATAAATGCAGTAACTTACAGTAAAGACTGCTTGAAGGTTATTTAGTTTCTCGATTTCTTTAGGCATCCCATTACTGCCCCAACGAACCAGGTAATTTTCACTGCAAAAATAGGAAGAAAAAAAATCAACTAAATAAATCAACACTTGACATTCCCATTACCTGGCAAAAGCTGAAAAGCATTTTGATCTTTTAGCAATATTTGAAAGATTCTGCCCAAATCAGGGTGCTTCTGAGGTGAGTCATTTCAGTGAAGGGAGAAGGCAGGCATAATATGAATGAGTACTCTCAGTTAGTTCTCTATATAGCTCTGACTGCATGTCCACACCTGATAACTTCAATGATGGAGACAGAGCATGCCTTACACATACATGCTCCCTTGATAAAGTTCTTCATATCTTTCACTACCAGTACAAGATGCCAAGCTCCTTGGTGTGAACTTGCACTGACTTGACAGAAAACATCATGCATATAAATGATTTAACGGGAAGCAATTAATCAAATGTATCAAGTCTAGAGACAACAGTAGGGAAAATTATGAACATAGAAACACCTCTACTGGCTTCTTTAGATGATCACCGTGATGACTAAATTGTTTATGCATCTACAAAAAAATCCTACCTGATGAATTTGGAGAGATCAGGATCATAGAGGCTCATTAACAGCTCTGCATCTTCTCCAATATTGCAAACAAAATTCTTGAAATTTACATACAGGCTGTATGTGTGTGTTGTGTTGAATATTGGCTGCCCTCGGAGGTCCAAATTCTGTTGCAGGGACTGCAAAGAAGGAAAAATTAGTTCTGCTGCCAAAGTAGCACAATATCCTTAAGAGGAGTGTAAAAATACAGTAGGTACTAGTTACTTGAAGATGACAAAACCAGTGACGAGAGGTGTACCTTCTCTTCCTGGATCCTTTCATCAATCCTTTTGGATGCAGTTTCATGGGCCTTGAAGAGAGAGATTGTGCTGGTTTCATCTGGGTCCAAGATGTTCCCATTGTCATCTCGTACAACCAGGTCCAAACCTAGGATCCTGAATAGCATGCATGTCAAGAGGACAAAAGAAATGACACAGCATGTAAGAAGCAAAGGCGACTGAAAGAGCACAAACCACAGAACAAACTGGACTGCACTAGGCAACCAATGCACATCAACTCCATTTCCTCTAGTAATCACACTGCTGGTTTTCCTGTCTCAAAATACTTAGTCAGGTAAAATTCTAAGATGACATCTCCTTTGTTCTTGCTCAAAGGTATTTTTTAAAAAGTGTTATGTATATCCATCAAATTTATGGATTATGGCTGATTATTATTCTTTGCCATAAGCTTTCTTCTTAATTTACTTATTTGATCTGAATTAAGGTTGGCAGGCAGATAAATGAGTTCTGGAGACAATCCCTGTTCTGTACAAACCAATGAAAGGTGGAGTTTTGGTGGCCTATAGAATCTCATTACTCAGTTGCTGATAAAGCAGTTTATTTCACCACCAGCATCCAAATCCTGGCTTCAGCAAGCCAGGCACAAATTGTCCTCCATGGGAAATGCCATCATGTGCCAGCATTTATACAGAATTAAGACAGGTAAGATTTCCTGCCAAGTCAAAGAGATTGCTGCCATATCAAGATCCAACTGCTATGTGCCCACCTGCCAGGCTACTCACTTTGTGGTGGGGACTGAAAGCTGTGATTATCCCCTTTCCAATGAAAAATATAAGCTTGATTCAGTGTTCTCCCTGCGTGGTAATTTACACCATTTTGGATTAACAGCCATCTAGAGCTTATACTGGGTTTGGAATTCTCCCCTGCCCTCAAAACACAGTCAGGAGTTTACCTGTTGCCATAGTCAATCTTAGCAGTGACTTTCTTCTTGAGCTCAGCCAGCTCATCCTTGGGAAGGGTGCCAGACAGTATCTGTGACCGCCACTCGATCAGGCTGTAAGTCATTTGCTGGACATGCCGAAATTGTGTTGTCTTGTTATCCTACAGGAAATAATAATGACAGATGACCAACACTGAAGCCCACATAGGCTTTTCTCATGTCTGCTCCTCCTGTAACTTTCAGCAGACTAAAGAACTCTTCGGCCTCTTTGTTATGTATAAAAGAGGCCCCCTCACCAAAATACACCACTAACAACATGGTTAATTGGAATCTCTGTTTACAGTGTTAGAAATTATGTTTTAAAGCCAGAATACTAAGCCAATCAAATCCATGGACTCATTTTCATGGCTGTCTGGTCTCTTATCCCACCCCATCACACACTCAAAATCCATTACAATTAAAAAAAAAAAAAGAACAGCAACAAAATGCAGTGCTGTCTGGGACACACTGCTCCCCTGCCAGTAGGCAGATTGTATTTCAAGGATTGCTGTGTCCACGTGTGATTCCCAGACAAGAGCTTCATGGAAATCAGAGTAGCTCTGTGGAGACATGATAATCTCTGGCTGATGACTATCAGTGAATAAGGCTGAAGATTATCTGCTCTTCAGAGCAATCATTTGTGTTTACATTTGTACAGAACTTAAGGCAATGCAGTCTTGACTCATCCCATGCTCTCAAGCACTGACCCAGCAGTAGTTGCTCAGAACCTGCCATGCCAGAGGTCGTCCAAATATGCAATAAAAAGATCACACGTCTGGATTCCCAGGCACCACCTCCCCAATCTACCCAGGTGCTCACTCCTGTTTGCTGCAGTCATTGCATTTTCATCTTATGCTAGGAATGCAGCATCTGTAATTATAAAGCACTGACTGAGCAGGACATCAAAACCTGCTCTGTGAAGAATTTCCTCCTGCCTTTTCTCCTGTTATCTTTAATTAATGAAAATACTTCTCATGCTGGTTACACCCTAATAAAATTAGTCACACACCTATACCTCTCTTTCCTATAGTTTCAGGCTCCAAGGCTGACACTGTACTTAAAACATGGATAGCTATGTGCTAACCTACCACATTTGTAGCAATACGTGCTCAGGTAAGTAATTAAACCTTTAAAAGTGTCAGCTAAACCATTTATACCACTCAAAATTGAGCCAAAGCCTCACCCTCTCTTCACCACTGCACAGTGAGCCAGTTCCTAGGATGATTCTAACTCACACTGAGTGTCAAGTGCAGCTCATTTTCAGAGGGAAGTGCCACAAATCAAAGGGTTTTAATCTACCGGGACTAAGTTTATGGTTATGCAGCTCCAAAATTACTGCCAAGAGGTTTTTGACTACATCTCACCCAAGCACTAGTGGGAACTGGCCAGTGGCATATTGCTGGTTCAGGCAGCAGCTGACGAGCACCAGTAATCTGTACCAAAGCTGTTAACATTTAACTGTGAACCCCAACTGCTCCCCCACAGCAGAGAGAGAGACTTATTTCAATTATTTCCCCATTCTGGACTCTGCAAAGAACAAGAATGATATAAATACTCATAATTTGCCCCCTGAGAACACAAATCAAGGGGGTTATAAATAGTCATCTTCCCTTGATTTGGGTGGAAGGGCTGACAGAGGCCAGATCAGTCTTTAGTTCCTATAGGGAAGATACTGGAGAAATATTTAATAAACAAAGAAAAAAGTGTGCTCTTATTGTGTAAAAATAGTTGCAAAGAGAAGGCAACTTGTGTTAGCTTTCAGGGAAATACAGAGCAGATCTCAATTTGACAATTAGCTAAAACTGAGTTACATTATCTAAATCCTATTAACGAAATGAAGCTAGAAAATCTCACCCATTTTTATATTTACCTTGCAGTGGAGTTATAGCCACTGGTGCAATACTCACTTGATAAAAACACAGAAATTAAAGAAGTGATATGAAATGCTGCCAAAGAAAAAAATCCCCTGTATTTCCTTTTTCTCCTCCAATACCTCCTTCCTCTTTTAGCTTTTTTTTTTAGTTTTATACATACTGCAGGGAAAAATAAAATAAACTCAAATCCATTTCAAACCACAACATTTTCCAAGACTATTTTAAGACTTATATTGGTTAAGTACAGGAACATGAAAGATTTCTGCTTGTAAAAAAAATATTCTGAGGCTAGGATCCTAAAGTTATTCAGAAAAAAAAGCCAGGAACAAAACTCTCCTTGCACACAGTAATACCATCACATACGACTTCTCATTAAATTAAGAAGGTGGAACAAATTCTTGTGGCTTTGTGGTGCACAAACAAAACGTACTTGTGGCCTGGTGAAATTTTCAGTAGGAAAGCTTGCTCTGGGTAAACTGCATGGTTAGAGCTAATTAAAAATCATTCTTTCATCTTAGTAAAAAGTCTCAGGGCACATACTATACAGGCTGAACTCACCACCAACCCAACACAAATTAAGTTTGACTCCCTTTAATGTGCCTTAATGTATCACCTTCAAAATAAGGCAATTCATTGGAACTCCAGTTTGGTTTCATTGAGCAAGAATACACCTACCTGAGCAAAATCACCAAATCCACACTTCACCTTGGCTTCTCACTTTTCTGAAGTGACTATCACATGGTCAGACTACTAAACAGATGTAGTAAATGAGAGGTCTCTTCCCCACTCTACTGACAACTAAATGTATTATGTGACTTCTGAGAAGTCAAATCTCCCCCCACCACACATGGCCCTAATCCTCTTCCCACCCTTTGCCCATCTTGCCTACTGGAGCTGTAGGCACTCTCAGGTGAGGATCAACCATTCTGAGAAGTACCTATGATACTTCTAGAAAACCAGGTCATCCTTGCTAAAGGGTCTGTTTAAACAAAATCATGATTTCTTGCACAAGATACCTTGCTCTCACACAGGACAGACACACGACAGGCAAAGCAGGAGCCCTTCATTTTACGGGTGAACTGCGACTCACACACAGCCCCAGCCAGCTGACATGATGCTGAGCATGACTTGTGCCAGTCAGTGCTTCATCAGTGCTGTGTCATCACACAGTTATTCAAGCACAGTGAGCACTGTAGCATGGACTAAACCACAGCTCTGTTTGTGATCACACGTCCTGTTCAGTGGGGAGCAGAGTATTTTTAGCCTCACTTAAGACCAATTTCACAAAAATGATAGTTTTACAATTCTGCATAACGTTCCACTCAAAGTCTTAAAGTGCCCTGTAAGAAGCCCTGTCTCCTCTCATCTGAGGTTGTGTAATAAAATACCAACCACTGAAGAGAACTTACCACATATAATTTGTGCCAGATAACTGCCCACTCTCTCAGGGTAGAAGTGAGCTCTTGTCCAAGGGGTAATTCACTTGGAATCACTGTCTCATGTTGTCTACAGAGAGAAGAGAAAATTAAAAAAATAAAAGGTGTTACACTCGAGATTAACATTGAGCAGTGAAACATCCTGTTTTGATAAATGTGTAAGTGAAAGTTTCAGAGGGCTTGATATTCATACAATTCACTCACACACGATGCCAAGATTTTTAAGTTGCTCAGTGTGTTCTCCAACACACACATGCACATTCATTATCCATTTTTAACGCAAAAATGTTTCAAGTTTCTTTCAGTCTCGTTCTTCTCAATGGAACTGCTGTTTTCCTCTCAGTATAATGATCACAGAATCAGCTCTAAGAATCAAATGAGGAGTCATTTCCTTAAATGTTTTCCAAGACAGGAAGGAATCCACACTCCTGTTGGCTACTTGGCTGCGAGCAGGGGTGTGTTATGACTTGCAGGAGTCCCCAGCGGAGCAAAATGTAGCTTGATTGACCTGCTCCACTGCTAACTTGTCTAGCAGAGCTTCCTTATTTTTGTAAATAGTGTTCTCCTGTACCTACGTCTACAACTGTTTTGGTATGCACAGTGCTCTGAAAAAAAAAAGAAGTTATGCAGCTCTAGAAGTCTAGCATAGGTGGCATGCCCTGCTGCACACACAGAGCAGCAGCACTCATTACAACCACCACTACTTCAGTTGTGGTTTTGTTTGGTTGTTTTTAAATGAAACAGCATTCCATTGGTTTTGCTACCAAAAGTACATCTTGAGAAGCACCAACCTACCCCCGGTCCTTCACGATTGCCTCTTTTAAATGGATATATGTTTCTGGGAAAATGCCCTAAAAATAAATACAGAAATAAAATAAGTAAATCACACCACAGGGTATGACCTGACAAAGATATATTCAATAGAAAGCAGGGGAGAGGCGTAGAGCATGATCAGCAGAACAGTAACCATGACTGATGTTTAGTGTTTACCTAGAACAGAAGTGTGTTAGGTCCACCAATCCTGGTATCACAGGGAAAAAACACAGTAAGGAGCATTCAGGCTGCATGCTCGAGTACTGTATTTGATATTGGCACCTCAGAGAGCTCAGTTCCTTGTTTCACTGTAGTGACACTCATCTTCCTGCATGAAATGTTATAAATTCTTGCAAACTACCAGCCCTTGCTACAAAATATTACGGGAGTCATTTGCCAAGTTGCCCTGGACCTGTGGCTCTCTAGAAAAGCTCACAACACAACCAAGTTTCCTTCATTTAAGAGAAACCTTCTAGAAGTGCTGCAACCCTTTTCTATTTTCTTTTCATTCCCCTTTACGCCTGAAAAATGGAGGCTGTGAAAGATGTTACCACACGAGAGGTGCCAGGATTCCTATGGGAAACAGATTTCCATGTGGTTTTCAGGCTGCTTTCACAAACCTCAAGAACTTTGGCTGCGATCTATGCATGTATAATTTTGGGAATATTTTCCAAGTCAAATCAAAACCTCTAATCTTACCATTACATACAACTAATGCTGGATGCTTACAGGTCCCAGACCATAATACTAAAGGAATAAGCCAGTGTATGCAGATTTGCAACAGTCAATTTTGCTTACAATGGAGGAGTACCCAGTTAATGGTCCTGAAACATTTAGCTCCAGGGCATTTATCACTATGGAAAAAGACAGTAATCTGGAGACTTGCACAATTATTAAGGCAAGAAAGGGAGCAAAAGCATAGTGGATTGCAGCACCAGATGGGGTCTGGCAGGGTGTGAAATAAAGAGTTACTGAAAAGTGAGGTCGTACCTTCTTGGATTTATTTCGGAGTGTATATCCTCGGTACCAGCCTGGCAGAGGGAAACATAAACACTTATGATTATTTTTTTCCTCTCTACAGCAATTAAATACACATTGTCACTCTCACTACATTTCTACAACAGAAATCTATTGATCTTGCTCATTTGAGATCTATTGCTCTGTTTGTAGGAGGCCTAGTTCCCAAGAGTAGGGCAGGAGGATGTCTCTGCCATGAACTGACACCCTGAATTTCTCTCCTAGTGAGGCCATCAGCAGCACGTGGCTGCAGGCACTCCACCTGAAGAGTCTGCCAGAAGCTGTGTCTGTGGCAAAGCCACCTGACATTACAAGTTTGAGTAGCACAAAGGCCTGCACCAACTGCATCCACACCTTGTGGCTTGCACTTTAATTCACTTTGTTGCTTCTTGCGTCTCACACACCTCCCCCGGTGGCTCAGCTGTATCAGTGTAATGTCTCAAAGGTATTCAGCCAGTTCAGAGTCAGATAACATTTAATGTTAACACCAAAACCCAGCACAAGCTTCAGCCTTGCTGCCTCCCTGTCAAGGAACAAACTGTGCACTTCAGCTCTTACAGACAGCGTGGAGCCAGCCAGAACACAAAGAGCTTTCAAGAGAAGGCTGTTGGATACACAGAGAGGCTGAGGAATGAACACCTGACAACTTCAACCAGGAGGATAAAGGAGACATGTTCTAGATGACTGACAGAGCAGGAAGGGAACTGTGGCACAACAGCCCTGAGAACCTTCTGGTAACTCCCAAAAGATGCTCCTGTGCATCCTGAGGCAAGGAGCAAGATTTTCCAAGTGGCTATTATTATTCTGGACTATCCTGAGAAAGTCCCCCTGAATTCCCTAAAGAATGTTACTGATAGCCTAAGGAATGCCCACCCTTGGCCAGGAGCTGCAGGGATAACTTACACCCTAAAATAAGGACTTCATAAGGCATCTCTGAACCTTTCTTCTTGAAAAGCCAACACCCTGGTTAAATGGAACCTTTTTCTAAATTGAGACCTGTGTGTCCAGATAAGAACAGTGATTAGTGGAACAAAACCCCACTTCTACCGGGCTGGAGTTGTATTTGTAAGCATACCTCATTAGCATGAGAAGAAACAGAAAAAGGTTCTTGTGAGAACACTAATTCTCAAAAACACAACCCACAGATATCTGGAAACAAAGCTGAAAGCTCATGTCCCAAAAGAAAGAAAAACAGATATAATGAGACATAAGAATTTCCTCCCAAGCAGACAGGATATCAGAATTCAGAGTTTTTAAGATGAATTTACGGGAAATAAGACCAGACCCACAGCAGAGTTCCCATGTCAGAGACAATCTGCATCTTTTCCTTCAGATTCACGAATGTCTGGCCTGAATTTCTGGCTGGTCTTTCCAGGCAAAGTATTTTGTTGTACTACAGCAATTCCTAGGTGCCTCAGTCACAAATTGGGATGCCACACTGATGCCTCAGCACATGAAAACAACCAAAACACACTCACTCAGTACTATTACAGATTTTTTTTCCTCTCTCTCTCCCCTGCCAAACACACTCACCACTATCACACACATCAGTGTAAAAACACACATCAGCAACATAATCTGCTTTGACATGTAGGAACTGGCTGGCTGTTTCCAGTGTCAAGGTCAAAGAGAAGTGGAAAGAGAACAATTGGCAAAGAACAAATTGCTTGCTGTTCCCAGCAGAGATACTGAGGAGTTTTTGTGCAATGAGTCTTTTTCCAACTGATGCTGCCTGTGAAAATGATTGAATTCACATTTTGGAAAGAGCATTTACATTTTGGAGAGCCTTCCCAATGAAGTAGTGACCAGTACATTATTTAAAACAATTAAATGGCTGTGTTGCATGCTGAATAATGAAGTCTTCATTACACGGTCTAGTTCAGTAAGTAGATACAAAACACACAAGTGTAATTTTCATCTGGTTTAAAATAGGAATTTCATTTTCCTTTCTGCAAGATGTTTTATGTTAAGGTATGTATTATGAAAAACTTCCCAGTAAAGTCTTGGGAGAAACAGCCTTAAAAGGGCATGGAAGCTCCA
The DNA here is from genome assembly GCA_013398125.1 of Aegotheles bennettii. Taxonomy (NCBI): domain Eukaryota; kingdom Metazoa; phylum Chordata; class Aves; order Caprimulgiformes; family Aegothelidae; genus Aegotheles; species Aegotheles bennettii. Next base: position 1,238,381 of record VZRW01005210.1, read on the forward strand.
TAACTGGAAGCTTTTTAAAACATACAATGCCAGCTCGTGGTGTTACAGCTTAAACCAACATTACTTTTGAAACAATTAGACTCACCCTTCTCCTTTTCTTTCATCCACTGCCTCCATTGTCTCAAATCAAAGAACTAATTCAGGTTAAAAGCTACTTTTAAAAAATTATTGTTCTTTTCCAGCTGGATCAGTCCATCACATGACTATACAAGCACTCAGCCTGGCACAAGGAGGAGCCAAGGCAAACAGGTGTGGTGTGAAAGCAGGAACAAACAGCCAGAAGTGTTTCTGTCTCTTGCAGCGCTGCCTTGAGATACTACTGAAACCTTACCTTGACAAACCTCTGCCACAAACAGCGTAGCCATGATTGCCACTTTTGCATTTTATACATTTTTAATACAGTTTTAAAAGTAAACTGCAAGCAGCAAACACTACATAGCAAGATTTCTGCTTTTGGGCATGTTAGAAGTTGAAAATCTATATCTGAAATTTGTATCCAAAAAAATAAATATCTTGATTTGTTACGTTTACTTTCAAAAACCACTGCAAAGTACTTGGGAGTGATCTGCAACCTACCTTCATACATCTCCAAAATGTGAACAGTATCACCCACTTGCAAGGAGAGCTCCACATCTTGGACAGCATCGTAATTGTAGATTGCTAAAAAGGGGAGGAAGAGACAGAGAGAGGTGAAAACCACAATCACAAAAGCTGTGAGGTAGTCAGATTTTGAAACCTGGTATCATGACACCTGTCAAAGGCAGAACATGATTGTGAAAAAGCACTAAAGTTCCTAAGCTATCCTGTATATATATAATACACCAGAAAAGCATGTAACATATCTGTTTCTAGATTCTATCATCAACTCCTGCAGGGATAAGAAACATTATTCTGAACAGCCAACAAAGTTTGCCTTTTACCTTTAAGGACACAGATCTGTGACACCATATGATGAAGCTGCACCTTACTGACAACCTGCCCAGCAAAGGTCACTATTGCCTCAGGCAGAAGTTATGGATCAATTGGAGAACTGATATTTTTTATTAACATTTCACAGGACTAACAGCGATGTAGCACTCGCAAGGGCTGGCAAAGCAACATAAACTGGATGGCATAAGAAAAAATGCCACTATTCTACACTAAATGTCTCAGACTATTTGCTACTAAAGGCTCTTCCCAGGCAAGTACCACTCTTAGCATGAAAACTTGTCATTCTCTGCAAATTTAATCCTTACCAAAGACAAAGCTAATCTGGATTCTTATCAGATTTCCAGTGGGAACAGGATTATGTCCAGAAGCCCACCCTTCTAAACTGTCTTTTCTCTGGAATGTTTTTGAGGTGTACAGCTTAACTTGGCAAAGCAGAAGAGTCCTCCTCAGAGATGCTGGAGGCTTGACAAGATGAGAAAGGGTAATCTGAGTTTGCTTCCAAACCAAGGCAAGTGAAAAGACAAAGCAGACAAGAAAGTGCTTTGCTCTTGTTCAATGAATTGATCGGCTAAGTCAGAACAGACCACTCCTCTACTAAAATGAGATTATCTTCTCTATTTAAAACACTGGTTTAAGTACAGATCACATCTTAAATGCAGCAATGCAATCTTCTCCCACACTCAAGTGTCATATTTAAGTCCCCAAATCTGTTCCCCAAGCAAATGTCCTAGTGAAGTAAGCACAACGTTTATTTTTATAAATAAGGTAATTTAATCATTCAAACATTTTCAAGGGCCTTTGGGAAAATTTCTCAGATTTCAGAGGGTTTGTATTTGAAGAACTCTCTCTGAAAATTTAATAAATAAATAAAAACGTGAGCTCTTATGTCAGGAAATTCACATCAAATGCCTATCATTTCCGTCAAGATGAGGTATATTGCCTCCTGGCAAAGATCCAGCATAAACAAATGACTGTGGCTTACCACACCGGAAATTATCTCACTTAGACCAGGCTTGCTTGAAAATATTGTAACTATAAATAGTCCAAGAGAAGTAGGCAGGCAATGTGAACTCCCTGCAATATCGGAAGTAGACCCTGGTCACAGATACTTATTTTCTTATGCTCCAGTGGCAGTGTTTGTTCATGATGGCCCTAATTCATGCCCACCACCACTCCAGTGCCTGCAGAGACACACACAGAGGATGCACTGAAGCTATTACATTGCTTTCCAGAGGGTTACAGGAACTTGATTGGACTTCTGCTCCTATACCACTAGCTGCTTCAACACCCAGCTCCTCTCCCTCCCCGCAATGGTGTTGTAAACCACGATATTAAAAACTGACTGGTGATCTTAATATTCAGTTTAGACACCTTAAAGGCCTCAGAATAGTCTCAAAAGCAGAATTTTTGCAGAGAAATTTGGATAACATTTATGGCCAAAGAGAACTGGAACATACACAGGAGTCGATCAGAGTAATCCATTATGAATTACCTTGTATTGACAGACCCCGAGACCATAAATTGACTGAACAACTGGTTCATGTTGTATTTCATTCAGTTAAAAAGAAACCGTTCTGCCAGATACAGAAAATAAATCCACAAGGGTTTCCAGAGGTCAGCATAAAAGTGCAGCGCCCAACCCAAAGGAAAGCAAGCTCCCCGCGCCCATGCCTCCTGCTGTAGTAAACCTGCCAAATCACTAATGTGAAGCAGGAATGTTGCAATCCATTCCTTGGATGGGACATCTCCCCATCTCCCCAAGGTGCAGCAGGAAGCGGCGTGACTGGATAAAACAATCCAGGATTCCTTCGGAGTCACTGCAGAACCGCTGGCCCATCACGTGCTACACAGGAGGTGCCATTCCTCGAGTGAAGTCCATGCCTCAAGCAGTGTGTGGACATTAATAATCCTATAGCACTGTCAACAGACTTACAAGAGTAAAACCAGAGCGTTTCAGCCAATTCCTAACTTGGCTGATTACCTTCTGTCTGCTGAAGCTTCCTCCCGTGATTACAGCTGGGCTGTTTTACTTTCTGTCCTAAAACACTGTTTGGATTCCTGTTTCATGGCTGTGCTCACCATGAGAAGTGGCTGCTGTTTAGAAACGTGTGCTTATAGGTACAGGCATTCCTACACACAATTTCTAGATGCTTGGGTTTCTTGGGGACAAACAGACATTATATAAATACCAGGTCTGTATTTTTCCATAAATTGCTGCTTTAGCTTCAGACAAAAGCAGCCTGAGCAGCACCAAGCGTGTCCCAGAAAGGTGGGCGGGCATCAGACAAGCCTTTCTTTTGAGAACACAGCCAGTTAATTCAAAACCAAAGAGCACAACAGCCACAAGAGAAGGAACTAAACATTGCGGTTCCTTTCCCTTCTCTTTCCCTGTCTTACCAGCAAGGTTTCAGATCCCAATGCGTAGTAGCATTTACAAGCCAAAGGAACACACTCCTGCCACTGTACATCAAAAACAGGCAAGACTTGTAGTATCTTGCTTCGCTAGACTGAATTAAGCAAGAACAGAGGGCCACTGTATATAAACTCTCCTACCCAATGGTCATGCACAAGGTTATAAAAGACAAATTGCTGGCATATTTTCCCTGGGAGTTTTACTGTTCACAGCTCGTGCTTCCTGCTGCTTGAAGTCAGTCCTGTCCGAAATAGTCCATCTGCAGTTATTTGAACTGCTTAGCTTCTTTTTCATTGTGTATTTAATCTGACCTCTTTCAGACTTGAAAGAAAAATGAAGCTGCACATAACAAACATGGTCATGGCATGAAAAAATAAAAATCCTTCGTATAAAATCCTGACAGTGCAGCTAGAAAGGAAGGAAAAAATTACAGAAAATTTGTCCCCAAATTTGCAGGAACATCTGAAGCTAAGTCTTTTCCCTTCAAGTTAAACTTTAGTTGAGATTTTGTCCTTGAAATTCACTTTGGACTGGTGATTCTGTTCCTTTTATCATCCTGAATGAAAAGCTGCACTCAAGTCTCACAAATTTAATCTAAACAAACAGGATGAGATAGAAAACACAATTCATAGGAAAGAGATACTGGGCTTGTTTTAATATCATAGCCTTTGAGTCTAACTACAGGCCATATATCATATTATTGAATTTACATGAAGGCAGTCCCCCCTGTTTAATTAGCAGAAATTAAGTTTAAGAAATGGTGGGTTTTTTTCAACAATGCATCCAGCCTATGGGTTTCATTCAGAGGGAAGGTCAGAGCAGTAAACACTGGGGCTGGTTTGAAAAGGGCAACAGAAAACTTTATGACCCATGACAGCAGCCAGAGTAATGCAGGTGAAGATAAGGAGAAGCAATTTTCATGCTCCAGGGCAGAACGTGATTCCTCAGAATGGATTGGGAAGGAACTCTAAGGGCATTGCACAACCGGGCGTGCATGCTGGATGGCAGGGGATCCACTGCTGTTCTGAAGCATCACACCAACAGGCATCACCAGAAACAAAGACTACACCAATGGCAAAGGAAACGTGAGACAGCCTGGGCTTTCCAGGGTGGGCAGGGCTCTGAGTAAGAGCTAATGGTGAGCTGGAAGTTTCCGAGAAGGCTCAGAGTTTGATGTGTCCAACAGTCCTGGGAGAACCTTTCATTTGCAAGAAGTCAGGCAGCAACTCACTGAGCCCAACACAGCTTTTAGTGCCACCAGTGGGAGTTTGGGCGTGTGTTTCCCTGAAAGCAGCATCAGGCTCATTGCTTCAGTGCTAACCAACAACATTCACTTGGAAGGAGGGCGATGGTGCAGTCAGCTCTGATGCCACATACGTACCTGGCTGTACTTTAAAGAGCCAGGACACATCTAGACAAGTGATCTCCTGCATTAATGCAGTGTCCTTCACAGGAAGGTAGCAGTTGTTCTCCTTGGCACGCAGATAAAGTGAGGACAGAAAAACTGAGTGCCACACTGTTCATCTACGGCAAATTCACAGCTGGAAACCAGCTAAAACATCTGAAACTAAAGTGAATGAGGCAGAAACTGTCACTTAACTATTTTGTGTGTAATTCAGAGCAGAATGAAATGGAATCCTTTTCTCAATAACTTCTTAAAATGTATTTGAAAGGTGGATTATTGGCCTGAAAAACACAGCCACTGCAAGATCTGTTATCTCTAACTTGGCTCAAACTAACCACCCCTCCACACATTACAGAGACATGAGAACTGCTTCCAAACACCATGTCCCACTTCTCCGAAGCCTTCCCTGGCCACTATCTGATACGGGAAGGCTGTGCCTTGCTCCCTCTGAACAAAGAATCACATTCACTGCTGTTGCAATAATCAGACTTCAACTCATTCCATCTTTCAACCGAGGAGTCAAAAACTATTGTACGGAAACAGAAGTATGTGCTTTTATGCTGCAAGAACCCTGCATCAAGAAATGGCATTTGTGCTGGACAGCCCCATTTGGAGAAGTCTGGTATGCTATCTGCTGCCAAGATATAACCAAAAAAACAGTGGCTTTATTTAAGAACAAGGAACTGCCCAAGGAATTAATTCTTAATACGAACAAAGGCTTTTTGATGTTTTGAGCAAATGCGTTCTTGTAACTTCCCAGGAATTTGTGTCTGAAAAATTGAGACTAGCATAATTAAGATTTATATGTCAGACTACTACTTCAAAAAAAAGAAGTCATGGTTCAACACTGAAACATGCACATTAACTGATGGTTGTGAAAAAAATCCCAAATTGGTTGATGCTGACATTCAGTCTTCATTCTACAAAGTTCCAAGCGACTGCTCACCATTTTGAATGCAAATAATCCAGAATAACAGGACTGTGTGTATGGAAATGCTTTAACTAACAGCCATCATCAGGCTTCAGAGTCAAACATCTGACGAGTTAGAGGTGGACCTTTAACATCTTGTATGCTTACTGTTTCAGGCTGACCTCTCACACAAGAATACACCCGGAAGGACTTGTACTTACCCTTAAAATTTTTAAACTAGGTTATTTTAACATTGGGATTAAATCAACTGAGATTTATCCAGTCTGCCTATGCAGGAAGATATGGCATGGCCTTTCTGATTTGGATTCTGTAACTGTCAGTTTCTATATTCATTCCTTTCTTTTGAGAGCCAGGAGAAAAGCAGGAAGATCCACACTGTCCTCAACACACTCCCAACACCTGCAGTTCCCACCTAAGACTATTCCAGTAAACAAACCCAAGTGAAGGTGTTACCTGCCGAGGACAAGGAGCGTGTCTGCAGCTGCACACTTCACAGAAGCCTGCCAAGATTTTTCTGATTTCCTCTGGATAACAGAGTATTATCCTGGAGATGGGACAGGCAAATAGTCTACGGGTTTGCAGAGTCTGCCCTGCACAGTCTAAATCAAACTGACTTCAAATTTTGGGACTGGGGAAGCTTTTCTCTTCCAGTCATGCCATCATCAACTTTTAGATACTCCTGTCTCTCTCTCCATCAGAGATTGGATCAGATTTTCAGATCAATGGTTTAATCTCTTAAAGCCTGGGACTGCTTTAGAAGAAAACAACTTAACCTCAGCCCATGGGAATATGGACGGCTTCACAAGCATTATGAAAGTGCTCCAACTAGATGATCTAATGGTCTCTTATGGGTTTAAACTCTACAGACTAAAACCACAGTCAGCTCCACAACAATGCTCTGGAGCAAGTGGCAGACCCAATGACAAATTAGCCCATTTAGTTTAATTAGTGCTTCTTAGTAGATTCAGATCAGGCAAACTGAGATGATTCAGAACTGCTGAAGCAAGAGACACACTGATTATAAAGGAAAAAGAAATAATCTCTCTTCTAATGTCTACAGGATTCTCATTAGTCATCTTCCCCTTGATTATTTATTGCAAAGTGTTTATAACACAGTAGCTGTATGAAAATAAAGGAGATTCTGTTCTCAGAATGGGCCACTAGATAGAGACACAAATCCTAAACATACACTGATTTGGATACCAGTAATAAAGTAATCACAGTATAAGCTTTGCTGGTTTTACACATGCAGTAATTTTCTAAGCCATTTTCCTGAAAACACATACCAGAATAATGCATGGTAGAGTCTCAATACAGAATAGTAAGTATGCATTTTAAAAAAAACATGGGTAATGCATACACAAGTTGTTAGTTGTGTAATTTCTTCACTGAGCTCTCTACTTCCTTTTATCATTTTCACTCTAAAGGGCCCTAAGGGATTTTAAGCTCAGATAAAGAATTAATCTACATTAGCTGTCTCAGCTTGTGTCTGGAGTAAGAGGGAGTGCTGAGCCAATGGAGGAATAAATCAGCATTAGCAGCATGGGAGCCAACCTGCTCCTCAATCCACTACACCCAACTGAATCCAGCGCTTGATTAAAAAAATAAAATTATTTCCTTCAACTAGACCTGCAATTCCAGTCTCCTTGGAACATAATGACATGGAAACATAAAATAGCCCAGACTCTCTTCTTGAAGATTCACACTTTTGTAAACTTTTATCAGATTGCCTTGATACATCTTCCTACAACCACCACTTAAGGTTGTCTGCAAGATAACCCAGGTCATGGTTTAGAGGAAAGTCCTTGGCTTTTGCTCCTGCTGCATTTGTAGCCTCCATTGTACTTCCTGCAGTCAGTGAGAATGGTGCCTACCTAACAGCGTTCAACCATAAAAAGGGAAGATAAAATAATGAGGTGTTAGCCACAATGTGGAATAGTTTTTAAGGCTGGAGTCTGTTTCAGGTCTGGCTGATCCAGACTAACCAACATGCAATAGCATGTCAGTGTTCAGGTGGAATGAGCAGATGCAGGAGTACCCAGCTTGGAGCTCACGTGCCAAGAGCATCTTCCAAGTGGAAAAAGATGACAACACGCTGCTGGAAGGTGGTCCTTGACTTTGTGGCTCTCAATCCAGCTGCTGGAAGATCTTGCGATTTCAAGCCAACTTTCCTTCAGTTGACACAAAAGAAAAGAAGCCAGTGACACCAAACTGCCATTCCTGTTTTAGTACTCAGCTCTGAGCAGGATAAAGTTGGCTCAAGGAGGAAAGGTGCAGCAACAGCTGCCAATGTTGTTATTACTACTGTGCTACAGAGAAACCTCAGATCCTGGTGCCTATCAAAGCTGCATCTTTTACCAGCTCTGATTTCACAAAACAGATCTACCTAGTGTGTTTCAATACTTCATTCATTTACCAAGATATACATTCAGCTGCTTTCACTGTGACACAGTGACCTTCCTAACATTGCAGGATACAAGACAAGACTGCTCCTTTTTATCTACTGGCGAGGCTACAAGGGCTAGATGCCATAATGACAGGTGGCTTACAGATCTTAGTAGGTTAAAGAGTGTTTGATATTATTGTAAAGTACATATCTTTCAAGCCCTGCAGCTTTATTTTGCCTCTTTGAAATCTGAGCAGTAATATCTAGCCTGAACAACTAGTATTCTCTCCAAAATATATTAAATCACAGTCTTGTTCTTTAGAGCAATCGTTCTAAACCCATCAACAGTTCTGCCACTGTCTTTAGATGAACCAGAATCTGGTTTGTATTCAGGTCAAGCTCTTGATAACATGGGAATTCAATAAACTTAAAATATTACGTGTGTTCTCTGTATTGTGCATTTTGGAGAAAGAGACTTGAAAGGAAGCAGATATATAACCATTCTCTGGCTTGTCCTCTATGAAAGAAGAGGTTCCTACCTACAGCCTTCCAAGTATTGTGGCACTTACATTCTAGTTTTAATAACTGTATACACCTACCAGAGGTTTCAAATCCAGTTTCCATAAAAGTAACCCCTGATTTTAAATGCTTCCATTTTTATGGCCTCTGCAGAACAGATGCTTATTTACAACACACATACAACTGCAAGTGATTTTTAACAAGTCTGTAATCACCTTTTTTTCCCTCCAAAGCCTGCAAACATGAAACTTGTGTTTGGACACAGCTAAGTGCAAGAGTAACTTCTGCAATGAAATTTTCAAGCAGATTTGTAAAAGCAAAAACTCAAACCCATCACTTGATAAATTGGACTACTCAGCTAATTCCCAACTTGAAAGCATGTGGCACTCTCAAAAGAATTAAGTGAATTTGCCACTGGCTTTACATTAATGTCCTAGTTCTTACTGGGCAAAACATCAAAGGAAGTAGAAAGAAAACTTGGAAATACTACTGTACAGAACCGTGAGTGTTACTATCTAATGAGTTTTGCTGTATGCATTACTTTCAGAGGGAGTGAGGGTGGAGAGATGAGAGGAGCTCTAATGAGTAAAACACTTAAGCATGGAGTCGAGCTGTGCCTACAGGCTAGTTAAGTCTTCACCGTAAAGTTCACTTGAGTTAAAGCTTCTTGCTAACACCACACCTACGCGTATCGACACTGAACCCAAGCTGATGGACCCACAGAGAATATAAAGCTAAGGGATCCCATTTCTTCAGCTGCAAATGTAACCCTCCAGAATTAGAGCCATGCATTTTTATAGAAACGTTCTCAGGCCTCCAACACCTTCCCCTTTCCACCCATGTGCTCAGAAAGAGACAGACGAGCTCTGCCACAATTTGCATGAGAAGAATCCACAGCATGGCTTGGCCCACTGCATTTTAAGAGACTTGGGATAGGCTGCCAGAAAACTCTGTCTTCACTGGATAGCACCTCTGTGGAAACTAGCACTTGAGCTAACTCATGCTGGCAGGGCTAACGCAAGTATAATTTCTAGTATGAATAACCATGGGGATTTCAGTAGGCCTCTTTATCTTCAGTCCTTCTCCTTCAGCTCGGGCTTGGTAACAGATTATTCTCCCGTAATGGATGCTTGTGGTTTCATTGATTCATGTTTGCAAAATGACACAATCCCAGTCAGAGAACTGGCACTGCACAGCAAGACACACGGTTTCACATTCCCAGAGAACTTTATTTCCAAAGCATTTTTATCTTGCCACCAATCTCAGGTAATGGCAACCAGAGGAACAGTGTCAAAACGAGGAACAGGAGATCCTGGCTGGGAACTAAGGGTCTTACTTGGGAAGAAAAAAAAGCCAAATGAGAATATTGATCCCTTTGTTGTCAAGGAGAATGAAGAACAAGATGCTCCCAAATCTGCACTAAGCAGATCAGTTTTAGTTAAGCTGCACAAGATATAAGGAGAGAAAGAATTTGGAACTGGGCACCATGCACTGCAGCTTGCCCTTCATTTTCTAGATCTATTTCCTTCCCTTACATCAAGCTCCATCCCTCTGCAGCTTGAAGCCCTGAAACAGCATTAGAACTTTAGAGATGAAGTTATAAACTGTTTTATTATTGTAGCAGATCAAAGTACCCAGCTTCCCAAGAGCAGAAAACTGTAATTATCCCCACTGTAGATACAATGGGGATAATTATAGTGATAATATAATGAACTTTTTGCCCAGACTCAGCACTTTCCACAAAGAGGTCCACTTTTACTGCAGCAACACCTCCAAAAACTTCAGAGTACAAGTGGCCAAAGAATAATCCCCACAGAACAATCACTACTCTTTTTTTAAAAAAATACACTCTGACAATGTGCCAGACACCTATCTGAAAGCCTCAAGAGGCTGCCAGAGCAATTCATCCTTCTAACAGTGCTCCCCCTCTGTTCTTGGGTGATCACCCTAGGAGGTACAGTCTGTACTGTACCAAAAAGACATTTTTATCATTTAAGAAACTGGTCCAACTAGCACTCTAACATCTTTCCTTTTTGAAGGCAACCATGAACTGGCCACCTAGAAAGCCATTTAGTAATTTATATTTATGTTCCAGTTTTATTAGCACATGTTTCCTGGCAAATGCACCAAAATTCATTACAGCATTTTAGGCATTCAATCATAAATTAAATGCATTGGACCTGAAAACACAGCCTCATGCTGGTAGCAAGGGGATAAATGCATTTATGACTTTGGACCAAGGTAGTTTTAAGCTTGGCCACGGTTGTGTCTTTAACATGCTAGAATAAATAGAATTTTTGGTTTCCCTAAAAGCACTAACTGAAAGAAGTGTCCTACCAGTCAAGTGCAAGTTAAATGGTAAGAAAAAAGAAGTTGACTTTTAATTAAAGGAGCTTTGCCAAATTTGCATGTGGAAGTGTAGGAAGAGTGCACATTTTTCAACTTTTGAATGAGAGGGAAAGATTATTACACATTTACTGCTTCTTGATTAGTTTATTCAGTTTTTATCAGTCTATGTATTTTATGAACTTCTATTATTTTGTTTTTAATTTCCATTGTTCCTAATTGCATTTGTGCATCTGCATCCCACTTCTGCAGTGGGAATGGGCTCTTCCAGAGCCCTTGTGAGGAACCTGCTCCACAACAGCAGACCTCAGTTTCGAGTCGGAAGTGTTCTGCAGGAATGGAAGGCATAAGCAAGCAGCGAGTTGAGACAAATATGAATTTTGCTCTAATTTGGCATGATGTACTACCATCAGCACTGTGTAACTCCTTTGATCACAGACTGTATTTTGAGACAACCTTGCAGAAGACATCTGAGGTTTGAACACGAAGCCAAGACCCGGTATCAGAAGTTATCACAAATCAAACCATTAGTAAGAAAATCTTATTCCGCAGCACTCTCTCTTCCTCTCTGACCCTTTACATTTCTGCTCACATAAATCACAAGTGTAGCTGGCAGGCACTGGTTTACATTTGAAAAATTACTGTCATTCCTAAGACATGACGCAGATGATTGTAACTCAACCACCACATGGTATTTCAACAAAGTAAATACTCCTTCGCGACAAGAATAGTCCTCTGCTCCAGTCCACCCAGCAGGGAAAAATGTAATGGGTTTAAAAGGCCACTAATAACTATTAGGTGTAATTACCTGTCAGTTTACCAAAAAAAAAAAAAAATCTATTCAGAAAGAAAAAAGCCAACAAAATAAAAGGTGATGGATTGAAACTCAAAGACTGCCCTGTAACAGTTTCTATCGGTAACGCGGCTAAGGGATTTCAGCCATAGCAAGTGGCCACACTTCTTTTGGAAGCAGAGCCATCCCCTTCCACAGAGCCACCCGAGTAACTGCATACTTGAACTGTGAAATGGGAATCCCTGGAATGGGATGTGAAGAGGCAGGGAAAGCTTGGGAATTAAAGCTGCCCAAAAGTTTCTCAGCCTTTCCTTCCCAGCCCACCGCCCTTAAAAATGCACCAGATCAAAACACTTTCCACGGAGTGAATGAACCACTGTGTTTAATTAGCTTCCCTTCAAGCCAACATTTTAATATATTTTCTAAATAAAACATGACTCTGGTTTTACTCAGAGCCTATAAAGTTTACTCAAATACAAACAATGCACTGACATACCTCCCTGACCAGCGAAGTTTTTGTGGGCTCCTAATAATAATTTAAGTTATACATGTAGCTATTTGGAGAGATCATAGGCAACAAATCTTGCTTAAGCCGTCACTTGCTCCTTCTAAGCAGAGCATCACAATTTGTGGCTTTCAGTGTTTTGCTGCAAGCTCCAAATTTGTTGTTGGGTTGAAGCATTTTGTGGTATGTGGAGTGAATGGTCCATCATGGCCTGCAACTGCAGAGGACCGGCTACAATAACCTGCCTGGTTCTTCCCCAGTCCTACCATACCAACCTCCACGAAACAGCCACTACCCCAAACCTAAGGGTAAATTTGTTTCGAGAGATAGTTCCACCAATGCATCCACATGCCAGCCACCACCTTCACCAGAACGCATGCTGGACCTCACGGCTCAGAGCTCTTCCAATAAAACTTCAGTTAAGAATTTCTCTTCTGGAAGAGCAGATCTGTGGATGAGCTGAACAATGGGTGCACACACAGATTGGACTATGTAATTATAAACAAACACTTCACATCCTGTGAGCTCGCAGCCAAAGGTGACACATGAAGTGTGTGCAGCATCACTGCTGTCACCTGGAAACCACTCTGGCTGAACACTCAGCACTTTGCATTTCTAAATTGGTTTCGAGCTGGGTCAGTTCCTTGACCTGACTCACCACACTGCTGGTGCCTGCAGGAAGGAATCAGAAGGGGTCCAATTGCTGTAGCTTGGATTAATAAAGGAATAGAATCACTTATGATTCCACAGACTTCAGACTCTCTCATGCTTGGTACTTAAACCATTAATACAGCCTTCTCCAGCCCACAAAGGGAACTTACATGGTAAGAACAGAAGATGACTAAAGAAAGAATTGCTTTTACAACTTAAGTATAATACTTAAGGTGAAGTAAATGCAAGCCCATGTTACTACCAGCAGAAAAAGAAAATACTTACATTTTTGATTCCTTATGCCCTAAGTTAATAATTTTAAATCAAGCAGATAATAAAAGTTAAAAAATCATGGGGAGTCATTCAGGTACTCTTTCCTCCCGAGCATGCTCTTTTGACTGAGAAGAGTCAGGATGAGAGGTGTTCTGCAAATGACACCTTCCTGTTGAGAGAAGCACTTCACCAAGAATAGGTTGCTTCATCTAGTTTGGCCCAAAAACTGACGACCTTTCAAGATGCACCAGATAGTATCTTTCCTTCCCAAATCAGAGCTGAGACCCAAAAAATCCTGTTGCTTAAAGAGGCAAGATGTTGCCCACCAGATGATCAGCAGCATTTTTGTCCTTTACAAGGCTGAAGCTTCCAAAGTCCCATCTGCTACTGGGCTGAAAACTCACTGTAAGAAACTGCAAGCCATTCGTCTCTCACGTATGCTTCCCTAAAAATGCTGCAATTTCCAATCTTTGCACTCTCTGCTGCCTGACATTTCAAACTCAGCCTATGTGCCATCTGGATTATCTATGGTAAAGGTAGCAGTCAACAGGTTTAACCAATTGAGGCCAAAACTAGAAGGCAGCAAGCCAGTTTGAACCTACAATCAGCAAATCTGCAGAATAACCCAGGACACAAACTAGTCTCCACTGAAATGCAAGAATCAGGCAAATGACACTGAATCACACTGTTCACTTCTTGGAATTTCTTACCATATTGGTATGATTTACAGGGTTGTGTTTAAAATAAATGCAAGCAGTCCTATATTAGTTTCCAAAGCACAGATTACCAACAACCACAGTGTGTGTTCTTTCTGAAAAGAATGAACTTGTGTGTTCACACTTCACAATTACCAACTCATGCTGCCAGTGACTGAAGTTGTTACCATCTAATGGCCTGTATCATACCAATCAGGGGCATTACTCTCATTACAGCCACCTCCATAATTGGTATCGAGGCATCTTGGTTAGCAGGCAGATTAACGGTGCAAGAAGCTCATGCTTTCCTCTGAATCCTCACCAGTTTCTTCAAATTAGGCACAAACCCAGTGAGGACTGGTACCTGAGTACAAAGCTTGAGGACAGCACAGGGTGCAGATGGACGAGTCTGCAAACATCACATTGCCAAAGTTATGATGCCATTGGTGCCATGTATCAAACACTGCCTGATAAAGCCAGTCACTGCATAAATAATTCCGTTTATTGTCTGTGGATTAACCCTATCACTCCTGGTTGCCAATTAAACACAAGAGCTGAACCATTACAGATTCTACATCAGTTTGGCCCACGTGTCTGCATAAAAGATCCTTTTCACACAGCTGCCTGAACACACAGGAGTAAGGGGACACTTCCCACCAGCACACTTTTTGATTGGTAACGCAAGGGAAGAGGCAGTTTTCCCCCCCACGCTGCTTAATCACGAGCCAGTGCCCTTCCTGGGAGAGGAGCTGTCACAACCAGCAGCTGGCTCGGGCCAGCACAAAAAAACTCACCCGGAAGCTAATGAAAAGGAAGCCAGAGGAGTGCCTCTGATTCATCCCACTGCCCAAGGCCATTCTTGGGGTAGAAGAGCCTAAGTTCAAAGGTGTGCTTAAAAAAACCCCAGTATAATCTAGCACAGCCAATCCTACTAGCATTATATAGGATATTTGAGTACAATACCAAAATTTTTAAATTCCTGATGCTCAGAGCAATCTCACCAGAGAGGGCTCCAGTATATAAACAGCCTGGGCTGTTACCTACACAGAAAGAAACAAAGTTCAGGGCGTACAATACTCCACACCCTCCCAGTCACCAGAGTAGAAAGTAGATAAGGTTGTGCTGCGTGTCGTATTGCTGCAGCTGAAGCCACAGTCCTGCGAGCAGCACGCTGCCCCTCTGCAAAGCCACTCTGAAACCAAGTGAAAAACTGATCTCAAACTCACGCCATGCAGAATCGTGCAGGATGAGGTTCTTCACTTTTAAACTCATGGATTGACCTTGAATGAACAACCTCATGGGAACTGGGGCAATTAACACTTTACAAGCATGAAATTAAATGTTTTTCTCACATCAAGAAGTCCACTGTGGAACAGAAGGGGCACAGAAGATGACTCTTCTGTAAAATAAACTGTCAGTTTGTGCCATTAGTGGTTTCCTGCCTCTTGCTCTCCACCCAATTCTCACAAGCAACCTCAAAATTGTGTGGTTTTTGATTTCTCAAACTCTCAAGAAAAGGAGAACTTAGCAGTGACACCATTGGTTCTGTTCCTCCTGGGGGAAACCGAGCTAGCATTCAACAGTCTCCTTCCAAACAAAGAGGAAGGTACAAGGTGTCAGCCAAGCTTCCATTCCCAGTCCCTGCACAGATGTCACTCACTACACCCAGCTTATCCCGTCACCGCTGTTTCTACCGACAGCTCCGGTTTTGCGGCTGTGTTGGAGCACTCCTCGCTGTACAGGGAGGCACAGTTACAAAGGTCAGTCCCGAGCAGTGCCCGATTGCAGAAAGCCAGAGCTCCCGGGGGGTGAGCTGGACACACCGCTCCTCCATCCCTCGGGGTCGGGGAGGGAATGCCCAGCGGTGAAACCTGCGAGCGGGGGCAATGCGGGCTGGGAAGGGAGAGAATTAACGCGTGTGGAGGAGAAACGGCTCCTGGGAGCGCAAGGGCAAGGGAAGGGCTCTGCACGGGGCAGCGAGCGAAGGTGCGGGGGACGCGGGACTCGGCCGGGAGGGAGCGGGGCCGCGGGGGCAGGGGAGGCTGGAACTCACCGACCCCGTACTTCTCCCGCTTGGTGGGGATCCAGCGGGCCATGCCGGCGGGGGGGCGGCTCGGTTCGGCTCAGCGCNCGGCACCGCCAACTTCCCCGCCTGCCGCCGGCCGAGCGGAGCGGGGAGCGAGGGGAGGAGGAGCAGGCAGGCAGGGAGGGAGGGAGGGAGGCGGCTCTACCCCGCCCCGGCGGGGATCACCTGCTCCCGGCCCGCCCCGCCCCGGGGAACGGACCCGGTGCCGCTGCACGGGGAGGAACGGACACGGGAACGGGGAGGGGCGGTGCGGTGATGGTTCCCGTTAGCGCTGCCCCACACGCTGCTGTACAGCGTGTTTCAAAACCACGGACCCGCTCTCAATGACGAGATGCTTTGCAATTGGGTCCGGCTTTGTGAAACACCCCGTACGAGCTTCCCCACTGTCAGCATAAGCAGAGTTTGAGAGTCACTGAAAGGTCTTAGAAATGGGAGATTTTAAAAATTATTTCCTTACTAACTAAGACAACAAAAGGGTTATTTCAAAAGTGCTCCAGGCATGTGGAGCAATGGTCACAGGACTGCACCTTGCGAAAGATGCAGTGTCTGTAAGGCTGGCTGGGCACTCGGGGATGGAAACTTCTGCCTCCAGTGCCTCCACGATGAAATCTTTCAGCTTGGTGACCCGGAGCTGTGAGCTGTGTCCAACCCTGCAGGGCAGGTCTGGCATCCAGCTCTGGACCAGCCTGGCCGGGTGCTGGGGCTGGGTCGGCTCTGGTGTGGTGAATTGTCTGGGAGAGGGATGGTCAGGAACACTCACTACTGCACCGACTGAGCAGCACCATTGCAAATCACAGTGGCAGACTCCTTACCCAGCGTTCAGTCTGATCTGAGGAGATCCAGGTCCTCATCAGCTCCAGGGGTGTAACTAGATCTGATTTTAATTCATGCCGAGTCTTTGCTGTATGCCCATCTCCCATGGAAGGCAATGAGAACTGTGATCATTCAGAATATTTTAAGACCTAACCACCTGTTTAATTGCACTAAAGCATGAAAATCTGGAGAGATAATATTTTTTATCTTACACTACGAGTGAGAAGCACAAGGGGCAGCTCTGTTGCTCGGCTGTCGTGGTGCCCTGGGCAGATCACTCCATCTCTCTCCGATTCCCAAACCACATCACATCCCTCCTGCATGTTCAGAACAGCTTTCCATACTACAGACTCTCCCACCTGTGTTTATTTTGCCTTGATCTTCACTGGCGCCTCTAAGTGGCAGAGTAATATAAATAAGAATTAATTACTGGTAATTTGCTCTAACAAACTTGTTCTCTGCGATCCAGAATTTCAAACATAAGGACACTTGATATCACTGTTAGCCACAGTATCACTGTACAACATACTGGTTTTTCACAATAGGTGGTGATCTGTCATCTGTCAAGAATGTGTGGCCCATGAATTTGTTACACACAGGCTGTTACTCATCTGGCTGTGATGTGCAGTAATGTTACACCCAGTTTCCACTGGACAGCCAAACCCTTCTCTAAAATGATATTTTGATCTTCTCCCAAGGGCTGCTCGTGGCGCAACTGAGATGCTCCCATTTATATTCAGATGGGTACCTCTGAACCCCTGAACACTGCAGCTTAAATGTGGACATGGGCTCTTCCAATACTTAATCAGCACCTGAAGCTTCAACACAGAAGATGTCAAGATGTAGGACAAGTTATGAGAAAGTAAGAAAATATTTGCAAGCTGGAACTGGTTAACCAATTTGTTATTTATAAAACACCAATTCAACTCAGCTAACCACAATCAGATGTTGTACTGGCACAGATCTGAAGTCATTGTCCTTAGGCACAAAAACCTCTAGCTAAAGATTTAGTAGTGCCACTAAATGTGGTCCTTGTAGTGTTCTTTTAGAGAGCTGAGGGCTCACAGAGGGCACAGGGCACTCCTCAGGCTGGTGCCCTCACCACAGCATGGGGGCACACAAGCTCGGATAAAGAGCAAGTATTTAGATATTTTGCAAATCCTTTTACTCTGGAAGATTCACCCAGACTTTATTTTTTAATGGAAGCTTAGTATTGCAAAGTGCTTTGAGACCTTAACACAAACAGCAATGCAGTGAGGCTACCAAGACAATTAAACAGGGTGGTGGGAGGACTCTCTGCTCTGATCTTGGACTGCTTGGATTCCAAAATACTCCCTGCTACAAACAGGATATGGCTTTTCTGTGGTGCTTTTGCAGCATGTGGCAGAAGAAGCAATGCAGAGGAGACTGCTTTTTTTGCAGCACCCTGCATTCCTTTGTGTGCAGGGATCACTCCATGCTGGAGGACTGCTTTAGCAATGCCTCAAGTGTTAGTCTTGTAGAAGTTTCAGTGCTTCGAGCTAAACATTCCTCGCTGAAATTCAAGGTGCTATGTGTGTGCTGACATCCAGAGTTAGTTAAAATGACCTTCCTTAGAGAGAGAAAAACATCTGTTTCTTTTCAGGTAAAGGCAGTTTTCTTTCTTTCCATTTTACTTATGCTCAGCCGTGGCTTTCTCTAGCATCAAACCAAATAAAGAAGAGAAACAGCTTGATGATGACAAGAGAGAGAATGTGGAACATGCTTAGATCTGGGGCCAGGTTATTAAAGAAAAAAAGTATTCATGAAGACACTGAAATGAGTTTTTGAAAGACCACCTATATTCTGGATGCCAAGGCCTTTGGCCAGAGGTTCTCTCATCAGGAGTCCAACTAACAGCCTAGAACCTTAATTTTACTTCAAGATTCTTGATTCTGTAGTTGAGCTGGCTGAGCTGTGCCAGTATTTTCTAATCCAGGCAAAGCAGATTCTTGGCAGCAAATGAAAAACAGAGCAGAGCATGAAAGATAGACAAGTAGTGACTAGAGTAGCTGGTTTTATTACTAAAGTAGGGAAAGTTGATGAATGCTTCATTAAATATAATGATTTGCAAATGTCAGGGGCACATGAAGGAAGCAATCTCAGCTATCATTGAAATTAGGTTTTATTTCAGAAAGCCTTTTAATTTAACTGTATAATATCACAAAGTATGTTTTTTCCTTTTCTCTTTCTTTCTTTTAATGCTCAAGTGTTGTTTAACAGGGCCATTAACTGTGTCAACCCTGTTCTTCCCTGCCCCAAACAGGAGCAGGAGGGATAGTTAAATTCTAACTGAGGCTACATCAGGGATTAATTCAGCTTATGTAAATACTGCATCCAAACCACAATACTGAGGCTATGTTACAGATGAGAGCTGGAGAGAACTGGGATGACTAAGGTTCATTCACATTCTTACTGCACTAAGGAAGTTGTATTACTCCTGGGTCTTTTACTTCATAGTTGAAAGAACTGTTTGCAAATTATCAGAATGCTGAAGTAAAACCTTTATTTAAACTTAGCACTTGGAAATGTGAAGTTAACAGAGTCTTCAGAAAAAAGCCCGTGTCTTGGAAACATTTCTGAAGTACTGTCTAACGGCATCTCTTGTTTTGGGTCATAACTGAAGTTAAGAAACGTGATTCTACTGCCCTCCTGTGTTCCAAGTAAGAACTACAACAGCTAAAGAACATACCGACCTGCGCTGGACGAATGGGAAAGGGAAGGAAAAAACGTTGCCACTGCTGAGTTTGGGTGGTGCGGTGCTGAGTAGGGCAGTAGTTTGTTAGACAGGTGTATCGCTTTTTCTCAAGAAAATTCTAGATGAAATGTAATCATCTCTGTTTCGTGATTTTGTGCAAGTATTTCCAAAGCCATCTGACTACTGAAACCTGATTCCTTTTCAATTAAACAGGAATGGGGACTACAACAGCCCTTAGGCAGCTTTGAAAATTTCTGCCTTGATGTATCCTTAAATCAGATGAACAAGTTCTGAGTAATCAGTTAGTTGGTGTTTCCATTTTAATAGCTTTGTATTTTTATGTCTGAGTTTATTAAAATTTCAAAGCTTAGCTTCTCTGCCTCTCCTCCATCTGTGTCTTTTTAAGGAAAGACAGAAGAATCTCCCCATCTAGTCTGCATTTTATCCAGATTGTGATCTCTCCCTTTGTTCAGGCATGAATTCCATCCATGCAAATCAAATCATCAATCACACAACTTTTGCATTAGTTGCAAAGCTCAGTAGGATATTTGCTTCATTAGAAAATGCAAGGTGTGACACCATCTCTGCAACACTTAGAGTGTGTTCAATACTGCAGATGCCACCAAGTTGAGACACTGCATTGCAAAAAACTAAAGGATAAAGGAAAAAATACTGAATACATAATTACACGATATTTACAATGCATGGAATGGTGTTGTAAGTCAAGCAAGGAAAGCTGTGCTGAAAGTTTGTTTCAGCACTGAAAACAGACAGAAAGGTGTTTTGCCAGCACTTGAGGAGCTGAGAGATGAAGTCAGTAGTAATGCTCACACTAGTAAAATGAAGATTATTGGTGTAACCACCTAAACTGCAAGTAGTATTATTCAATGAACAATACATTTTGCTTTAGCCAGCAGTTCAGTATCTTCGACAGAAACTCTGCTTATTAACACAAATATGAAATGCAGGTTGAGTTTTTCTTCCTTAATCCTGCTTCTCTGTTACTGTGTGGGCCAGAACCCTCAACTGAAGCCACCATGGCACAGTTCCAATAAAACAACAGGTACCAAGAGACTTGCAGACTCTGAATTTATATTTTACTTTTGTGCCAGTAAGCCTGCTCCTCCCTCCTTTCTGAGATCACGTGAAAGATTAAAAGGAGGAAGTGCTGGCAGGCATTTTTATTAAGAATCACGGGCTAATTCCAAAGTGCCTATTAGTAGAAGCCCTCCTGCAATGCCTGTGGTATCTATCCATCACAGCTGAATCATGGATATCGACTATTTTATATTTAATGTATCTCCTACATCTTTAATGTCTGAAGAGCTTGTTCCCGAAAGTGTCCTCAGCAGGGGGTAGTGTGGTCAGATTTAATAAAAACTTCTAAGGCTGGAAATGAGCTTCCAATAATTCTTAAAAGTTGTCTTCAGCAGGCTGCAATCAATAATTCCTTTTTAAAAATGCAGTACTTTTTTTCTTCCTCTGCTCCTGGGAAGTCTATATGAAAAGCATTACCACAAAATCAAGTCTCTGATTCTGGCAGTCAGGACACCAGAAAGCTAAAGCCACGTATTTAAATTGGAAGTCTGTTACATACAGGAGTAGAGTGTTTTTTCCTAAGGAGTTCCAATGAATTTTACGAAAAGCAGTGATTGTTTTTGCCTTTCTTCACAGGTTGCTTCCTTACAAAAAAGTCACAAACATTTGGTTGTTTTTGGTTGAGTTTCATCTTTCTAATTCTTTCAGCTTGAGCTCATCAGTTCAGAGATGAGAGTACTGCCTTCTGCCTCTCCCTTCCCCACACAAACCTCACAAAAGGGATACAAAGCTTGAACACAGACTTTCTGCCAGTAACGTTCACAGACACCCTCCTTGTTATCTTGATGCTTCTCTACCATCAGGCTTGTTCTAACAAAGAACCCACTAGATTGTTTCATCTCTCCAGAAAACCAGAACTTCTACAACTGTACTGGGAGGGGAAAATCTCAGCTATGGGGAACTGGAGATGAGCACTGAGGGCTGTGGAGATCCTAAATCCTTAAGAGTGAGAATGAATGACAAATATAGTTTAAGACACTAAATACCAACATCAAAGGCAAGCACTGGGATGTAGGGAGAAGGAGGGGATTAGAAATTGTTTCTTTTAAAAGGTCTAAGCCTACAGTCCTCATGTGGGAGGGGGATATTCTCCCTAAAAAGAGATCTACAAATGTTTTATCTCAGGGGAAGTCCTGAAGGTTACTGCAGCACCAACGTTTGCAAGAGGACGCTATTACAGGTGTTAAACAGTAGATGCCACTAAGAGATCAGCATGGAAAACTATAGTGCTAGCCCAGACTCGGCAGGGAGTAGCCCAGCCCCTGGTAGGAGAGAATGCTCATCACTGCAGAATGGCAACAGCCCTGGACCATTTTATGGCAAGGCTGCAGCACAGTTTGTCATATTCAGGACCAACGTGCTGGTTCCTCGGCAGCAGCAAAAGAAAAGCAGATTAAAACAGCTCCACATAAATCTATGAGGAAGGAGCAATTTCCACAATAGATGAGTTAGGGTGCAGTATTTCAGTTTCTGCATAGTTATTTCCTACTGCAGTCCTTACCTGCCTCAAATATTTCTGTAGAAAATACCAACAGCAAACAAGAAGAGATTTAGACGACTTCTGCATGAAAAACTGCCTCCTCCAGCACAAAGACATAAAAGGAGATAAAACTGTCATCCAGTTATACTCTTGGTATTTGCTGTGCAAGAACAAAAAGAGCATTTGCAGAGTCATGCTCTGTAATGACTCTCTATAGATGTGCACGTGAACTGCAACTCAAAGCAGCTCCACTTTTCAAAGCCGTAAGTAGCAGTCCAGAATTTTAAAAGTGATTAAGTGTCCACTGGATTTTTAAAATCCACACTGAAGACAAACTTCATAGCAATGTATCAAATACCCTCTGCAGGTTTCCATCTCTGTACTGTGCTAACTCCATTTCATTTTGAAGATGTGATATGTATTTATTTTTTTTAGTTAAACTTCATATTCTGAGTAACTATGGAAGCCCAAAAGAACCAGGAGTCACTAAAATGAGACACTGCCTACTGGCTGAGTGGTAACTCACCACAGGAGATCCCTTCGCAGGTCCTACAGGAGCTGGAAACCACTGCCTTGCATGGAATCATATTTTGCTCTATGGAAGATAGTGGCTTTGCCACTTTGCTATGTACAGGAGTTGTCATCAGGTGACAAGCAGTCCCTTGTTCCTGTAGGGAAACATCTATTACTGTGCTCAGACCCATGCCCTCAGTGTGTAGCAGGTACCACGCACCCAGTGTTTATAACCCCCCTCTATAGCCGAGCCAAGCATCGTGTTTTCATGTCTCTATGCAGACAAGAAATCTGAGGCACAGTCTATCCCTGCAGCAGCATGATGCAGCTCACTCCCAAGGAGAACAGTTGACGAGGCAGCACTCTATTTCTGTTGCTCAGGAGTGTGTCCGGGCTGACGTCAGATCGCTGTTACCAGGCATTTAGAAACATTTGCACTGCCTGCAGCAAAGCAGCATCAACCAACCAAGCAAAAGAAAATAAAATTACTCACTGGCAACTGGTAACTCTCTGTAGTAGATAGGAAAAAGTTTCCCTCTGTTTTCCTATTCGTCTGGATTTTAATTAGTGAGTTTACTATAGACATCCAAGAGGAACAGATTGTCAATACCCTGCCCAAATAATTCAGCCCAAATAATACTTACCCCTAACACAGCAGCCTGAAAACATTAACTAATTTGTTCATCAAAACTGCACTGCAAGAAAGTCAGGAAGAGTTCATTATACTGTTGCTTTACAGACATCAAAGACTAATCAGAGGAAGAGAAAGTGCTTGATCCAACATCAGCCTTTAGGATGGAGGATTAAGCACTGTGGGATTCCAGAATCAGGCACACATTCTTTCCTAAGCCTATGCAGTAACAGAAATAGAGAGATGACAGCCTTTTGCTGAGAACATTAATTCAGTCTTGAGATATAAATTAGAGACACATTTACACTATTTAAGAAATGGGAAAAAAAATCCCACCCAAACCCCTGCACAAAAGGGATGGAGCCTTTTGTCCTAAGAGAAAATAACGTGCATTTCTTATGTGTGCTCGTGTGTAATCTGTAATTACTAGTCTGAAGTCTGCGTTAGAAAGTAAATGAGAATGCTGGATCTCAGCTGCTGTAAATCAGCATCATTCTGCTGCCTTCGGTGACATGCTGACACTGCTCAAGCCTCTGAATGATCTTCACATCTGAAGATATAAAACCATCAATTAAGGGTCCAGCTCTGACTCTTCTCAATTTGGTGATTCAGCTCTCTGGTTTCAGAGAGTCCCAGGTGGGAAGACTGATTCATAGGTAGCAGTTCAATGTATTGTTCTATGGGAAGGAAGGCAGAAGCAGACCTGATCTGCAATTTGATGAAGCCATCCCCAGCCCTATGAACATGGAAACGTTTGTTTCAGCACTGCAGAGAACAGACTGGTGAGGCACACAATTGTCTTGGCAAAGGGGCTCTGCATTCTTTCTTCTACGATAGAAAAGGAAAATCCATAGAGCCTTATCTTTCACTTGGCTACTTCCAGTTTTTGCCTTTAGGAGATGTTGGTTAGATCCATATGCAGGTAGTGATTAGAAAATACTGTAGGGAACACTTCTTCACTGAGCTAGAGTCCCCATTCTAAGCGGGATCTCTTGCAAAAAACTCAAGTATATGTACTCATAGTGCAGTCAATAGGTTTAATTTCCTATACAAGTATTCCAGTCTTATTAACAGGACTGCTGTAACAGTACAGTATAATTAGCCAATATAAACTTGTCCAAATTTTGTTCAAAAGAAATCAAGGACTAAAAAAAAGACCCAACTCTTGATTATACACTGGCAGAGATGATACAATTCAGTAAAGCTCTACTAATGGGAAGAGAACAGCAAGAGCTGTTCATTTGAGCTCTAAGTTGCCTTCTCATAACACAGCAGAAAGAATGCAGGACAAACCTGGATCACCTTGAGTGGTACAGGAAAAAAATAAAATCTGAGCACAGCGAGTCCTGGCAGATACAGTCCACTTGAGAATCAAGAAACGTATATACCTAAAAATGTTCCAGCTCTCTATTTACGTCAGTTCTGGCAAGCTTGCTTCTCTAAGATTACATAAGATTAGTGCATTCACACTATCTATTGTCTCATCAGCCATCACTTTAAGGCTGCCACAATTTCATACTAGTATTCTTTCTCCTTTCATTTTCTCTTTCTGTCACCTGCACAAGTAGCATTTCAGAGGCCATGAGAATAAGTTCCTTTCCAGCTCTTTCCCTGTATGCAAAATGCAGCCCAGCAACTTCACATTGTCTTTTGGGCCACCCCTCCTGCTGAATCTCTGGCTTGGGAGGAAACAGACATGATCATAAACAAAGCATCTGGTACTTTTTGGTCTAAACTGTGCTGTAGGGTCTATGTCTGGTGTATTAACTACTGAACCATTGCTTCTGTCATTTCAGTCAACAAATTTAAACTGAGAATGTGGCTAAATCTGTTATTAATAGCTAAGTTGCAGTAAGTTTTAAGGCTCTGGAAGAATCCATGCTATAAATCCCAATTTTAGACCTCACATTACTTGGTTTCAGAGAGTATTTTAGCTCTGATCCCACCTGCTGCAGATCACTGCATTCCCTGAAAAAGACCCGTTGGAAATTGTCTGTGTCCGTCAGGCAGGGCTGCTTTCTTACTGTGGACTGGCACTTGGTGGCAGTAGAGTTCACGTAAGTAAAGATACAGATGAATCAGCAGCATTTCACTGTTCACAGAAGATGCTCGGTGTCATCTAAAATGGTTTGCTCTATAACATCACTCGATGAGCTCTGAAGTCTGGCTCTGCACTTTCTTTCAAAATATATGTGCTGTATAATTCTAAGTGAAATGCTATCCACTCAGTTTTCTGCAATCTTCTCTGAAGCCTCCACAGGACTTAGAATTGTGAATTCTCACGACAGCAGAGGAAATTGAACAACTTATCTCATTTCCAGTGCCAAAAGTACAGAGAACACTTCAGACAAGCAGAAATTATGTCTGCCACATTATAATTACAGAGGCTGATCTTGCAAGCAGTCCTCACTATTAGCAGGAAGCCTGATCAGTTTTATTTGGATTCCACATATTCTGCAGAAGCCCATGCATACAAATGAGCTAGCAGCTTGAATCAGTAAGAATGTGTGAGTTGCTATCAAACTGATATCCTAAATTATAGTTTTGGTTTGGTTAAATATTACCTTTGGATTTAGGTTAACAAAACATCCACCACTGCTTCAGTTTCTCAGAAGAAAGATCAAGTTTTGGATACATATTATGATCAAAACCTCAATTAAAAAAGGAAAAAAGGGTGAGATTTAAGCATGAAACAGCAAGTACATTTGGTGATATTGGAACTCTTCTATAGCAGCACTTTGTCTCAGAGGAGTAGTAAGTTACAAGATAGCCTAAGAAAGAACATTCTTTTTACATAAAAATAACTGCAAACACTGCCTACAAAGTTCATAATACACAAATTCACAAGATATAAATATGATATTTCTGTTAGGGATGGATGTTTTTATATAAAGAGAACAAGTACTCAGGAGACCATGGAAAGCTCTGTGTAACTAAACCAGTACATCACCAGTGACTGCCCAGCATGGCAGAGCTAGCACTGCAGTTGTTAAGTTTCAAAACCACTTCTGTCTTTTAATCCTTTAAAAACTGTTTCTTGGTACTTTTAAAAGCCAGCGTCTTTTATGTCTACATGTAAAATTAATTTAAGAGGCTGTTAAAAATCTCAAGGAAATTCAACAGCCTAATAAACTCCTTCTTGTAAGTGCCAAATTGATTCAGCAACAGTCAGCAACTGCTGCAGAAAATGATGACCATGTGAAGTTACTTACAGGGTACCATGATACGAAGTGCTGAAATTTCTGGCTTACTCCTTTTTCTATGCAACAGAACCATTTCACTCACTAAAACAGACTCAGTGAAAAAGTTTTTTTTTAGAGTAAGTGAAGTGACTAAGCTGAGGGTATGTGATGTACAGAGTTTCCCATCCTACACAGGCTAATTGTCAGCTTCCAATCAACAGCCATACTAGCACTATGTCTGAATATGATCACTGTCTCCAATTATCATTAAGGAGGGTTAAGAAGACAAGCCAGAGCCCAATTTAAACCTCACTGCAGCAGAGACTGCAGCAAGTGGATTGGACACACCCTATTAAAGATGCAGTACATCATTTCTGCCCTTCAAGCTTTACTTCATCCCCTTTGCTGCAATGCTGTCGACAAACACAAAGCTTAACCCTTTTCAGAGCAAAGTGCCTCAAAAAAGCAGGGCATCACATTGTGCAGTATTTAAGCTAGAAACTTAGGATCTAAATGATCTGTATTCACTATAGATACCCTCTTCCATCAAAACAAAGTTTCAATATATACGTGTGTGTATGTGTAAAGAATATTTTGGTTTGTTGTTTTTTGCATAGGAAGTGCTTGCTGCAGAGAACAAGCTTTGCAAATGCCTGCATGAGAGTCTTAACTCCTGGACCACCATTGCAAAGATCCAGTAACAAGGGAAGCATGACAGTGCAGTCTTCCCAAACTCATCTGGGCTACACAGTAAACTGAGGCACAGGTTTCTCACAAATTCTCTTACAGGCTTTGATTAAACTTTTGATGCAGAATCAGCTATTTGTAAATCCAGGTCACCTTCAGTAAACAGTTTCAGTCAAAAGAATGAAGGAAAAGTGGAACTTTGCTGAAGCTAAAGCAGAGAAACATTTTCTAAGGGAATGTCTTAAGACTTTTAATTTCACAAGTGACTTGAATTTCTTTTCAAGATCAAAATTTTCTCTGTATCAGGTTACTAAGCAAATCAATCTATTACACACAAATACTCATCTTTGGTTGCTGTTCTTCCTTGCCACTGAATAAAGCTATTGTGTAAGGATCTGAGGAAACCCAGACAAAGTATTTTGTAGTTCACCTATTCTAGGTTGTCTGTCACTGGCTTGCAAGAGAGCTGCTGTAGATAATAAATTAGAGCAGTCCCAGAGGTCAGACCTCTATTTGAATTTGGGAAGAGCCGAAGCAGCATTACCCTTACTCCCCTGTGAAGGGCAGCCCAGATTCCGAGCCTGAGAGCACGCAGTGAGAAACCTATGGGACTTTTATTAATGACTATGCAGCATGGACAAGAGGGATGTGCTGCAGAATCATATGGCTTGCTGTTCTGTTTCAGAGCCTAGATTCTGCCTCCCTCCCATCCCTCATCACAAGCAACTACATTAACAGCCTAATTGCCTGAGGCTGCAGGAAAGAAAAGAAAATCAAGACAAAATGTAGCACAGTGTGGAGGAAAGCAGTGAAATGTTCCTTTCAGAAAGTGTCCAGTTATAGAAAAGAAAAACAGATACCCTGCAAAAATGCAAACAAGAGAGACATTGAGACCTTACGCACTAGTCAGGCACACGTACCTAATGGAGAAAACAATGTTCTTTTGTATTCACATCAATGCCTAAACCTCCTGTTAACAGAAATAGAAATGTCAGTAGCTTTTCAGTGCTCTTGCTTGTCTGTAACAGCTCCAAGGGTAATATCTACTGTCTCACTGCTGACAGCTGAAGCACTGAATCGGTCTCGCTTCAGTCAGAATGAAAATAAAGTACAGTGGTTTCTACTAAGCAGGTGGGTCTGCTTCTCCTTTTACACTCAGGTAATTCAGCAAAGATTCAGTCAAGTCAGTGGAACTACTGGTGGGTATAAAGACATATATATATGTGTGTGTGTGTATGTATGTATATCTATAGAATATATATAGATGAGAGAGATTCAAAGCAGTCCATATCGTGTAAGACTGCTGTACCATTTTTATACCTGTATTTTCAGATTACCTTTCTCAGTAACTGTGCCAATGAAAGCAAACCCTTGTCCAATGGTATCCTGAGGTGACTGGTAGAGAAAGGAGTATATAGCACATAGGATGAGTATCGTGGAACAGAGGATGTGGCAGAGAAAGAGTGAATCTGTATTGCACAAATAAATCATCCTCTTTTCTGTCTTTTGTAGAGGGATAAAGGATATCTACAGGCATTCAGCTCAAAGATACTCCAAGGTTAAATGATGTACTTAACCACTACTAGACTGTTGGTTTCAGAACCTGGAATAACATGCAGCAGTCCTTGGCTTCTCATTCTCAGAATAAGCACTCAAAACTGGAAGATTTATAGCTTGGTACATGAAGACCACCTAAATCAAGACTGAAATGTCTATGTTACACACCACTGGTTCCACCTACTGGGAAAAAGAAAAAAAGAAGGGGGGCTGGGAGAGGAGAGAAAGCAGGAAAGGGAAAGAGAGCAGTTATTTTCAAAATAATACAGTTGCTTGGTTTATTGACATGTGATACATAAGGTCAATTTGTTTGCTGTTATCTGCCAACCCGCAGTAGTGTCATGTTCTGCTGTCACTGTTGATCGCCAGACCGCTCACAGACACTGGCACCTCTGCAGACATGCCACAGCCAGGCTAGACAAAAATGATCGTGTGAAAGATAAAAGGCAAAATCTCTCTTGAACCTATCCTTACAAAACACCCTTTGGCTAAAATAGAAGTGAGCAGGATTTGGCCCATGGTGTCTTGGTACTAAAAATTTAAGTCCTATAGGATGATTCTTGATTATTTTTTTTTATTCATTTACTTACCAGTTTAAAACATTCTCCCTGTGGGAATCTGAGCTTGTACAGTTCCACCTATAAAACTTACACAAATCTGGTCATCTTATCCTCAGCTTTTTAGTATCATCTTAACATTGGAAGGACCCTTACGAATATTATTAGAATGCCAAAATGCCATCTATAAGGATGTTAGTAAGTGACAAAAGAGAGACCTATTGACAGAAATAAAACATACACTTTTGCACATCAAATGAAAGGAAAGAAATCATGATTCTGGCATATAAAAAGGTCCTCTGAATTGCTCATCTTCATTATAACTGCACTGAGTCAACACTGCTTCCACCTAGTCCCTTCAGAATGGGAATCAGGCAAAACAATGAGAGTTAATTGCTTTGCCAGTGTATATTAGGGCACTGTGTTCAATGATATCGATCAGTGGAGATGGGCTGAATTAGGCTTTTCTGATGTGAAATCCTTTTTGCCTTGTGCAAAGAACAGAAGAGTAAGAAAAGCTGAAATAAATCTCTGGTTGTGCCAGCCTCATCACATAAAAAAAGTGTTCAAACAAATGCATTCTAGCAAAAGATTGAGTGAACAGGCCATTTCTGAGACCAGAGGGCTGAAATGCAGGGAGACACTGCTTTATTTTTAAATCACATTTGCATGCAAAATCACAGCTTGCAGCACATCTGCTGAACCCACAAGAGTGGTTGCCCTTGTAATGTGATCTGCAGACTTTTAAAAACCAGCCCATTGATTAGCTCCAGGAGTGCAGGCCGTGATTCTATTTATTCAGTTATTCATCTGTGCCTGGAGCAGCACACTTAATCAATGAACACTGGCAAAAAACATATAGGGAAAAAGCAGCAATAATCTAATATCAAAGACAACTTCTGTGCACAAGCACTGCTAATCAGATTGGCCTTCATGACTACCTAGAATGAAATTTAACCTTAAATGTGACTTCAAGTTACTAGTAAGACTGCAAGTAATTACGTTCTAGACAGCTTCCTTCTTGACATTATAGATTATTTCTACTATTGAGGTATACTAGAGTCTAGTCCTAAACCAGGAAACCAAATGTGAGATACTGAATCTTCTTAAAAGAAAAGCAGGATCAGGTGGTCTGTAAAGAAGTAGTCTGAACTAGACTGAAATACTCCAGTAAAAAGCTTTTGAAGGAAACAGTACAATCAAATAGCTAGAACAGGGGTCTGCTGGTAAAAAAAATCTAGATTTCGTTCCCAGTTTTTGGAAGGTAACAATTAATTAGAGGAGCTTCAGAACTCTTTGATTATGTTTTACTCTCTAGGCAGGGAGATAGACTAGTAATTAGGCTGCTAGGTGAGAGAAGCAAACTGGAAGTCATGATAGCTGATGGGCACTTCTCAAGGTGTAACTGCACCACAGCCGTTTTACAGCAGAGGATAAAATGTTGTAACCCTAGCTTAGCTTTCTGTGAAGCACTGACAAGAGCATGTTCAAATGTTGCTACTGGTGGCTTTGCAACTTTTAGCAACTCACAGCAGCAAAACTGTGCACTAGTGACATTACCCAATGTCTGATACTGGGCCCTGTTCTGCTGCCTTTCCCATCAGTGGCAAAATTCCTGCTGGATGCAAAGGTGGCAGATTGGGCTCATTAAATTTCAAGTAAATTCACAGCAGCAAGCTCAGTGTGATCCTCTCTCCTCAGCTATTGTTCATGCAGTAATCAGGCATATCCATCACACAGCTCTGCATCTGTCTGTGCCCTCTTTCCCTCGCCCAAACCTCATCCTGTAGCCTGCACGAACAATGGATGAGATGACCCTATAAGTCTCTTTCATATGAGGTAACTGCAAATGGGAATATGCCTTTGTTCATAATTTATATTATGGTGTGGACGAGGCTGAGGATAGCATATGGCATTGGCTAATGGTCCCTCCTATCCCCCATTTCTCATAGGCAGATAATTTAATAGAGCTGATGTCTATATCCCTTAACAAATTGAATTAAAAATGTTGCAGCAGCTGCACGTGTAGTAACCTCCACATGCACTTCAGCAACCTACTTTATTGCAGGCTATTGTTTTAGGCAGTAGTAGAAGGTGCATAAGCAAAGATGTGCAGAATTTGGGGCAATGGAGAACACGACACCTGCCTTTCACTAGAATATCATATATAAAACACAGTTAAATGCTTGTCTTGTTTCTGTGATGAATGCAGCTATTCACTCATTTGTCTCCTCTTGTTTTTTAATAGAGCCATTAGTTTTATATCACAACCACAGAGTATTTCTGGGGTAACAACGTAACTAAATTCAGGTTCCTGCTCTCCCATGGACATCCTCAGAAAATCACTTCCAGCTGTTAGAACAAAGATCTTTAGCAGTACAAAATTGCTAAAAGATGCATTGTGGGGCTCACAGGGATGCATAAAAGCGTGTTCCGTGACGAGCTCTCTTTGCAAGCCCATCAATATGTGTGCCATTCCCAACTGCTAAACAGGGAATGCTGTGCCATTACAGGGACGTATACAAAGGATATGTGCACTGAAGCTTTGTGATGTTCAGGTACTCTAGAAACAAGAGCCAGCTGGTTCATGCTCTGATGAAAAGTGTTCATGAATAGTTTTACATTATTTTCTGAAGTCAGGCTCATGCTTGCATATCTATTTAAATGGGGATGCACATGACAGTTTGTCCAAGCTATACTGCCAAGATAACACCAGATTCACAGAGATATGAGAAAAATATGCTTGTTATACCCAGGTAATAACAGATCCTTTATGGCAGGATCCAGCAAATTTCCTCTTGCTACGATTTCAGCTAATACGTGACATCCACGTAGATGGTCAGCCTAACCTTACCACAGCTTGTAATCAACTCTACTACCTGCTGGTGCATCTGCTTCACAAAACATTTTACTGTGGCTTATAATGAAGCTGCATACTCATACATTTTTCTCCCTTCACCAAAGCCTCCAGGACAACAAAGAGTTGGCATAAATAATTCACAATATGTTACCAAGAAAAGCAGCAAAGCTACAGCACTTACGTATCTGCTTTGATGCAGTGTTAGTCCAGCAATGTAACCTGTGAGTACCAGATCCTGGAAAACACTGGCTGGAATGATGTCATGATGGAGGGCAAAATTGGAGAGTCAGAAGATAATCCATCTGAAACAAAATCAACCGTGCTGAGTCTCTGTATTTATTTATTGCTACGATAATAGTAAATTGAAAGATTTAGCCAGAACCCCAGATAAGTGCCCAACTTCTGTGAGAACTAATGCACAAGTGTTTGCCAGACTCCTGTCATGCCTGGGCATGAGGTCTAGCAGCAAGGCTTATGTCCCTGTGAGGAGTGGTGCTACTGTCTGGCAAGCTTGCCTGTACAATACTGCTGCTATTCCCACGCTATACATGCTTGGATTTTCTGAGGAGCACGGGTGGAGATTTGGTCTCACTACTCAAACTTGTAAAACTGCCTGTTCAGTGAGTGTCTGATCAACAGAAATAAATCTTTGGTACCAACCTTGGGACCAAGTTCATTACCTTGAACTACTTACATTCACATCTTTGGCTCTGAAGCTCACAGATTGAAATTTTAGCCCTGAGCAAGGCAGCAGGTAATAACAGACAATGTCATGTCCATAACCTATAGATACCAGCTGATAACCTGCTTTCACACACAAAGCATCTGGGATCCAGTCTGAATCCTAGCACCTCTCTGACTCTTCTCAGTTGCTCTCCTGTAGTATCTCATACAGATGATTGAAATTAAAGCTCTACTGTTTATTATTGAAATTAAAGATTCTTGAAATGAAAAGTTAGAATCTCTGTTATTGTCCCATTTCTGAATCTCTGATCCCATGAGGTGTGAAGGTCAGGATGTTAGAGGGTACATATATCCCCCACCCAGATGATCATCTCTGTCCTGCTCCACAACAAAGGATGTTACACACACAGAATCCTCAGACCCCAACAGAATAAAAAGATTTTTTTGAGTTGGGCTGATAGAGGCTAGAATAAACATGGCCTGTTCTCCCTCCTGCTCACTCCCTGTTCACGTCTGCCTGCTTTGCCTTACAAGTGCACTGGGCTCAGGGATTTTCATGAGGTCCATCTGTAATTCCCAGCCCGCAAGCCAGTTTGATCTGCACATGTGAGCACTTTCAACACATGGTGCGGCCGAACCTTGCAGATCTCAATCTGTATGAATGGCTGCAGTAAGGGCTCAGATGGCAGATATTTATTCCAATTATTCATGGGATGGCAAGCCAATTTTGTGCCTTGTTAGGTAAATTACTCCTTTAACAGGACGGGTTTACATATCTGGTGTTCTAGCCTGGGGAAATAAGAGTTTTCATTTTGCACATAATCATTCTGAATGTTGACAGATTGCAGGACAGCCTCAGCCAGTATTTTCCTTTTGGAAAGACACTGATCAGATCCTTAACCAGAATCAATAAGCAAATACATTAACATAAGACATTAACAAAAACATCCTCATTTTGCAGTGGTGTATTTTTAGAGCAACCCATGAAGAGCCATTATGTGACTGTGGTCTTTATAATAAGCAAATGCAATAGGACCATCTTTAAAAGACATTGCCAGTACCACTTAAACATTCTTTAGCTAATATCTAGGTAGGACAATCCAAATCTCCTTTGAAGCTAACTGATTAGTATTTGTGATGCATCTTGAGATCTGTAGATTAAAAGCTCCGGAATAAGACAATGTTTTACTCTATTATTAGTCAATCAAACAGAGGAACACACACTGAAATTAAATCGCTGGAGAAACCTTGATGCTTCCTCTCCCCTTTATTTTCTTCCATCCTTTAATTCTATTTCTGTGATAAACTATTACATTTCAAGAGCCCAGCCTTTAATACTCCTTTGTAGCTACACAAAGTGCATTAGGAATGATCTACCCATCAGCTACCAGAGAGGAGTCAGAGGCATCAGTTCCAAATGTTCTAACGCAGTTTACCAGGCTCAGAGACTTTGATGATAAGTGTGGGAGGAAAACAGAGACACACAGAGAAGGGAAGACCGGCAGCCTTCCTACACACACTCCTTATTAATTTGAGTAATCCCCTTAAAGCTATTCAAATGAAATCTTGAAGCCTGATGCAACTGATGTTACAGGCAGACAGATAAATACTTCTGTCTACATAAATAACTTTATGGAAAGGACCCAGTAAAAAAGATTTCCTAATTCCAAGCCTCCACTCCAACCCTCTTGTCTTTCTACAAGAAAAATAACTTACCCATTATGTAGCATATCCCTAAAGATGGGTAAAGCTAGGAATGGCTGAGCTAAAAACAGATTTGAAAAGGAAACAATAAGTATGTGAGCAGATTCTGGAACACAGGCTGAGAAAAAGGAAAAGGTTTTTCCTGAGTCTGAGCAGCAGCTCACTGATAGCCTGAAATTGAGAGCTCAGGAACAAGTGTTCAAGTTATTATCCTTCTAGCAAATTCTCCCGGAAAGTCATGTTTCCAGATAAGTTAGGATCAGGACTCAGTGAGATTTAAAGCAGGTCCATGCCAAGAACAGCTGTCTAGATTTAGATTTGTGGCTAGCAATGGCCAATAAATACTAGAGTTAGAAGCAGCAGGGACTAACGATCAACATTTTTTTGCTGTGTAGCTAATGTACCTGCTGGTCCCATGGCTATTTTTAAGCATATAGTTAGATTTCAGGCCAGGAAGAGCTAATGAGCCAGATTTATTGTGGGACTGGCCACAAGTGGCCTTGCTTCATCCTAAAATTTGGAGAAGGAGCTGGCTTTCAATGGTTTGTTAAATGGTAAAATTTACCACTTCTGCATATATTTCACCATTTTATGCATTTTAGAATTATTTACAGTGTGATCACCATGGGGAAAAAGATATAAAAACTAAAGGTGGTGGATTGCATGCTGTAAACAGTACATGGGGTTAAGCACTACAGGAAGAGGATAAAAAAAATATATTAATAGATAAACTTTATTTTTCTGTATACACCTACGAGTGTTCTGTAAAAAACTGTGCATGATCACTTTTAATTAAAAGACTTCATCATAATGTATCATAACCAAACAAGATACGACTGTGAAATAATGACCACCATCATTAAAATTCAAGACCCTGCTTTAAACTATGGGACTTCTAAAGCAAAAGATAGGCTTTGTTTTTTTCTTTTTAATATCAAATATAGAAGTTCTGAACATACTAAAAGAGGATTTAAAAATAGGAAGTATGAGCTGAACTTAAAAAAATGCAGTGGTAACATCTCTTTGTAATAATACAAAGAAAGTAAGATGGTAGGATAGTTCAGTATAGGGCTGTAGGACATGAAATAATGGATCATCACCCACTGACAAGAAGCTTGCTCAAACAAGTACTTTGATTTTCAGGAGACCAGAACTTCCTCCATTTAATAAATTCCTATCTGGTATTGCAGATGCCAACTGCTACTGATGTTTGGAAAGGACAAACAGTGAAATGTTGATGAAAGTTTTTTTCTATGCCAGCCATCAGTGTTCAGTCAGAGCCTGTTTCTACCCTGCCTCTGTGAAGCAAGCACAGTCCTGCACACAGATTCATCTTTCACCTTCCTATTTTCCT
Source organism: Aegotheles bennettii (assembly GCA_013398125.1). Taxonomy (NCBI): domain Eukaryota; kingdom Metazoa; phylum Chordata; class Aves; order Caprimulgiformes; family Aegothelidae; genus Aegotheles; species Aegotheles bennettii. The sequence continues at coordinate 1,274,150 of VZRW01005210.1, forward strand.
GCAGAGCATCCTCCCCAAAGCTGCACGCTGAGCAATTTTTGAGAGTTTTATTGAGATGTTCTGCAGCAACCCCCGAGGAAAAAGAGGTTAAAGGAATAGCTTGTACAGCAGGCAGTGGAAAGCAGAGGTACAGAGTGCTTTATTGCTGCCTATTCCAGCAAACCACAAAAAAAATCATGTTTCCTCCTCTCCAGCCCTTCTTCCAAGAAATGTCTGCCCGATGGGCAATCACTGCTGATTCAATGCCCAGGAGGGCTCCTTTAAAGAAGAAAATTGCTGCAGCATTCACTGTATTCATCAAATAGTATTGCTGCTCTCTAGAGGAACAGGAAGATCCATTGCCAGAGGAGAAATAGATTCAGCATCACCTGATGGTATACAGTGATAAATTTTTATTTTAAAGTAATGTCTTCTCTTGGTTGAGACACAGAAAGGGAAAAAATGAGAGGGCAAGAGAGAAAAGAGAGAGAAAAGTCAGGCTAGAGGAAAAGAGGAGTCTGAGCTGCCTCCATCAGTTTCACTGCGGGAGACTAGGAAAGCCTGGGAAGTTCAGAAGGAGGAGCAGGCGCTGCAGAAGTGACTCAGCATCCTTCTGCGGCAAAAAAGGAGCCTGTCAGCAGCCACCGCCCTTCCCTGGCTGGGGCACACGGCCTGCCCTTCCCCAGGAGCAAGGGCTGCAGGAGACACTCCAGCCATGCCAGACCCCCTCCCACGGAGAGCTGCTCTCCTTCTGCCCAAAAATTTCCTTGTAAGAGCCACAGCTCCCTCCATAGCCACTGCCTTCCCGTGGAGCCCATCCCCTAGAGCCTGGCTCCAGGGAGACCACCAGCAAAGCTGCCAGGCTCCCAGTCCACAGAGACCTCCATACTCCCTTGGAGCTGCAGGATGCTGTTAACTCCCACTCTGCCTTATCCACCTCCTACTCACTGGGAGCAGCAGAGCAGCCGATTCCTCATCTCCTGCACCCCCTCTAATTCTCACACAGCTACGTCCCACTGACTTCAGGAACTGTCACAGGACAGAAAAGGAAAAGGACCAAACAGTACTGCATGTCCAGACCCCCACACCCGAAGCTGCTGTCCTACAGGACACCTACACAAACCCCTGGGAGGTGGGAGAGGCATCTTGTGCTTTGTTTTGACAGTTACCCAAGGGGTAACCTGTACTTAGGGAAGGGAGGCCATTTGCTCCTGTCCTGCTAGGTTTGCCTTGATTTCCTATCTGTTTCCATCCCACCTTTCTATTCCTTATTTAACACCTTCCTCTTGTGTGTCATTGATTTTTTTGGGAGCAGTAAATAGACTGTTTTCTCCCCCCTGCCCCAGATTTTACCTGGCCCCTTCTCTAAGAACAATTTGGGGAAAAAACCCACAACCCTCCCCGGGAGAAAATTGTTCTGATCCCATGGATACCCCAGTCACTCAATTTTGTTGCATCATTTTTGGCTACTTTTTGGGGAAGAGTTTTATGGAGTATAAGCCCCAAACACTACCTCTTGGCATGAGGTCTGGAGGCAATAAGGCCACTGAAAACTTGTTAATTTTCTGAAAACCAGGGCAAAGCAGGCATTGCTGCTGAATGGGAAAGGGGAGACTTGCAACAGTCAGGCTTCTTTTCTTGCTTGCAGCAGTTAGGCTTCTGGCCAAAAGTAGCCTGGGACATAGAGCTCCTCCTCTATGCGGGACTCTCCTCTCTCCCTCCCTTCTCCTCTCAGAAAGTTGGTGCAGTGTTGAACTTCTGCCAGGAACTGGACCTGCTGCAGAAGCAGCAGCTTCCCACAGGGAGGAGGAAAAAGGCAGGTTGGATATTGCTTTCTCCAAGTTCCCCTTGACAGCAGCTAGTCAAACAATCCCTTCTCCCTCATCCTTCCCCTCTCTGCTTATAGCAAGGCTCTATCCATCCATAAATTCCTACTACAGGGAACATAGTGCAGGGTCCTACCATCACATCCCTCCAATGACAGGCAGAGAACACTGCCAAGGGCTGATGCAAGAGAGTTTGCTCCCTCCTTTTCTATTTGCAAAAGGTCAAATCCCCCTTACCTTGTCCCATCCATAAGGATGCACAGAGAAACATCATTTTTTCCCTTGGGCTGCACCTGCCTCTGGTGCTGTCCCTGCCACACCACTCCCAAGCCCACATTAGACCTCACACGTGCAGATTTCATCTCCTGCCCTGAAAAGTCCAGAAAAAAAGTTTCTGCTCCCTTTCTGCCCTCCCTGTTTCCCCTAAATTGGGCAAATTCCCAGCAGGAGGCGCTGGAGGGGCACCCGCAGCACCAAGCTACTGCAGTCCTCCCCCAGGACCAGCGAATCCACAGTTAACCCTTCCCACAGCCTTTTCCCTTCCTCTGTGCCCAGCGTTCCAGTCCACTGCAGGCTGTCCCGAGGCATGGCAAGCTTCCTGAAGGAATGATTTAAGTCAGATTATACGGACAGTAATTCTGCCCCTCCAGGCAAGCCCTAGAGGCAGTTGTACAGTCTTGACCAGCCTAAATGAAATCTGCAATGCGTGAGGTTTTTTTGTCTCTGAACACAGCAGCATCAAACCTCGGGGGCCACTGAAGTTGCCTCCTGCCTTACTCATCAGGCTGTATTACTATAAGAAATAACTCCTCCCTTTCTCTTTCCTCCCCCTCAGCAATCCCACACATATGGATTTTGAGGAGCCAGCCCAGAAATGCACCTTCACCTCCCTCTGACTCTGCCGTGCCTACAAATAAAGGTGTTTGCTTCCTACTGCCTGTGCAGTGTTGCAGGAGCAGCTGGTTCCAGGGCTGCAAGCTGACAGAATGGTTTCTTTTTCTTCAGCAAAATCTGCAGACTCATAGCATCTACTCAGTTTTTCAAACATCCCATCTCCAGACTTACTGGTCTTAACTGGGACAACCCAGCCTGTGCCACTTCTTGGCTCGTAAAAACGAGCACAGCCATGCTCACAAGTCACTCGAATCAATACAACAGGAGCACCCCAGCCTTGCAGAGTTACATGTGTCCCTAGATGTTGTGGATAATGTGACAACTTCCTCTTTGCTGCCTTCATGTACGTACTCAAAAGAAAGGGAAAGATTAAAAACAAGTTCAAAGTAGCCACTCTTTCTTGAAGTAAAAAAACAAAAGGAATTAATGAAACTGCTTTCCATGTTGAGTATAGCAAACAAAGCGTCTTCTCCTGAAAACATATAAAGTTACCTTGAAATCTTTTTCCTAGCACTTCAAAAGCACAAGTACACCTTAGAGCTTGTACAAATATCTTCACTGAAATCCTTTAAAGCATATTCCTCCTTATGATGACAAACCACTGCCTTAACTGATCAAGAAGTGCTACGTCTATGCTTTATTTTTATTGATACTGCCACACACTGTAGAGCCCCATCAGTCTCCTAGGTACTGTATGTACATCAATTCAGAGAGAGCACCTGCTCTTAAGCACTTGTGATGTAATTAGGCAAGCAAAAGCTGGAAATGAAAAATGTTAGGTAGAAACTTGAGGCATTGAAGACCCAGGCTCTAAGCTGTTGCTTTCCAGAGCAAAGGACCTGCAAATGCATTTCAGGAGTACCTGACTTGTGCTTACATAAAGCACAAGGACTTCCTTAAATCTGCTTACAGCCATTTTTGGTCTGTGTCTATGGACTATGCTTAGATCTGTTTTTCTCATGACATGTGAGGGTTTTTATCAGATGAACATAAAGGAAACAATTCGCAACAACACAACAAAAACATATGCACAGAGGATTATTCCTCTGAACACAGTGACAGCACATGAATTGATGGTTTAGTTACTCACATACTTGAGAACCCTTTGTGACAATATTCTGGTCATTTCTTGTTTCCATCCATTTTATCATTTTGATACCCATATACCAGAAAAAAAGCATCGTTCAAAGACCTATAACCATTATACTGATGTGCTCTCTCAGCTTTCCCAAAGGTCATCCCATCTTCAACCAGGCACAAACTAGGAGTCCACCCATAAAGCTCTTCACTGCCAACAAACAGTTTGCACACTGCTGTGCAGCCCTATTATCCTGTAGTGCAGATCATTGTACTGAAAGGTGAAACATGACCTTTAATATTTGGCTTCAGTATTTGAAATATGCTTATTATAGCTTCCACAAACATACTCTTATGGATTCCATCAACAGAAGCAGAAAAAAATGAGAGATAAAAGGATCTATCTGGCTACCTCATCTTTCCTAATCCCCTGTCTATTCAGAGCTATTCTCTACAGCACCATCTCAAGTACTTTATCCTACCTCATAATAAATGTCCAGGTAATTCTCCTTGAAAAACAAAGTTAATACCATCTCTAGTCAGTTCTGATGGCTGTGTTTATGAACCAGCAGACCTTTGAAGATTTATATCT
>VZRW01005210.1:1285291-1300278 GCA_013398125.1 Aegotheles bennettii
AGCCCGCGGCTCCACGTCTCGGCGATGCGCAGCGGCGGCGGCGGCGGCGGCTACAGCTCGGCGCGCTCGGCGTACTCGAGCCTCTCGGCGCCCGTCTCCTCGGTGTCGGTGCGGCGCAGCTACGCCACGTCCAGCGCCTCGGGCTCCCTCCTGCACTCGGTGGACACCCTCGACCTCAGCCAGGTCGCGGCCATCAGCAACGACCTCAAGTCCATCCGCAGCCAGGAGCGGGCGCAGCTGCAGGACCTCAACGACCGCTTCGCCTGCTTCATCGAGCGGGTGCACGAGCTGGAGCAGCAGAACAAGGTGCTGGAGGCCGAGCTGCTGGTGCTGCGGCAGAAACACGCCGAGCCCTCCCGCTTCCGCGCCCTCTACGAGCAGGAGATCCGCGAGCTGCGCCTGGCGGCCGAGGAGGCGAGCAGCGAGAAGCAGGCGCTGCAGGGCGAGCGGGAGAGCCTGGAGGAGACGCTGCGCGGGCTGCAGGCGCGGTACGAGGAGGAGGTGCTGAGCCGGGAGGACGCGGAGGCGCGGCTGCTGGAGGTGCGCAAGGGCGCGGACGAGGCGGCGCTGGCGCGGGCGGAGCTGGAGAAGCGGGTGGACAGCCTGCTGGACGAGCTGGCCTTCCTCAAGAAGGTGCACGAGGAGGAGCTGGCGGAGCTGCAGGCGCAGATCCAGTACGCGCACCTCTCCGTGGAGATGGACGTGTCGGCCAAGCCCGACCTCTCGGCCGCCCTGCGCGATATCCGCGCTCAGTACGAGAAGCTGGCGGCCCGCAACATGCAGAACGCCGAGGAGTGGTTCCGCAGCCGCTTCACCGTCCTCAGCGAGAGCGCCGCCAAGAACCCCGCCGCCGCCCGAGCCACAAAGGACGAGGTCTCCGAGAGCCGCCGCCTCCTCAAGGCCAAGACGCTGGAGATCGAGGCCACCCGCGGCATGAACGAGGCGCTGGAGAAGCAGCTGCAGGAGCTGGAGGAGAAGCAGAGCGCTGACATCTCTGCCCTGCAGGTGAGGGGGGGCTGGGGGCGTCCTGGGGAGGGGGGCATTGCTTCGAATATTGCAGCTGTGCACCGTAAGGTGTCATAAAATTAAAACGCAAAGCACAGCTATAATGCATAATGCAGGGTGTTTCAAAAAGACGGACCTAATTTCAATGGAAGGTCTATTTCGGATGGGTCCGTCTTTTTGAAACACCCTGTATATCATTGATCTGTATAGTAATGAAGCCTTATAAGGCTCTATCATCCTGTATATCATTGATCTGTATAGTAATGAAGCCTTATAAGGCTCTATCACCCTGTATATCATTGATCTGTATAGTAATGAAGCCTTATAAGGCTCTGTCACCCTGTATATTATTTTTCAATATAGCAATGAGGCCTTATAAGGCTATGTCATTAATCACTATATCATTGTAAAAAAGATATCCTTAAGCTAAAACTAGAAAAAGCACATAGAGGCTAAAAACAAAATGAAGAGATACACAAATTTCATGCATGCTTTAATCCTTGGATAGCAGAAAATTGGGCTCTTAACATTAGATAGGGATGGAATGACAGGGTGTTGATCCAGGGGTGGGAAAGCCCTGCCAGAGAAGGTGGGATTTGGTAAATGGTGCCTTTTTGGCTGAGGGGGCGAATTGTAACAGCTCATGTTCTCTATCTGCTAGAGCAAGATGAAGTTAATAGGATTGGGGGCATTCCTTGCAAGGTATCATTGCTAGAATGAAGGGTTTTACATGATCAATATTGTTACTTTCAACAGGATACAATCAACAAATTGGAGAACGAGCTGAGAACCACGAAGAGCGAAATGGCTCGGTACTTGAAGGAATACCAAGATCTGCTCAATGTGAAAATGGCCCTGGACATTGAAATTGCAGCATATAGGTACGAGGGGGGGAATATTTAAGTAAATTAGAACTCGGACCACGTGCCCCTTCATCTCTCTTCAAGATACTTAGTTTTATTTCTCATTCCTCCAGCTGACATTTGTAAGATATATGTCAGAGTTGAATTGGGTCTATTCCTCTTTATTAGAAGAAGCAGTGCTTTCGAGGTAAAATACTTGCTTTAAGCAAAATCTTCCATGTGTAGCTAACTTCTGTGAATATAATAGTGTGTATGCATATTCATACAGAACTCTTAGCCCAGCAATATCTGATCTCAGTTCTCCATCCTTACAGATAAAAATACCTGTTGTGTACTTACAGTGAGGAGATTTTTGTATCAGTGTGACATGTTAATAAAAGGTGGCTGTGTCCTCAAAACTGGAAATCCCTTATAGGCTTTTAAGAACAGCCTGTTCCTAAATCACAGAAGCGATCTCCTGAAAGAACACTTTACAGCAGGATTGCTGCTAGGTAGCTGTTTAATGTTTTGTCCCAGACACTGTTAGAAATTGCAAATGCTGAAACAGTTTTTATGAATGCCACAAGGGAGAATATTGAGAAAGTGGCTATAAGCCTTGTCTAATAGCTAAGCATAACATCAAATTGTTACATCTGCATTGTTCTCTGCAACCCTACAGGCTACCAAAATACCTGTCTAACTTCACCATCTAATCCTAGAGGTTTTTTCCCCGTTACTTTTTTCTAGCAAGGAAAAGTATTAATTCCCCAGTAATGCACACCTCCAGCTTTTAAATAATTCCAAGATGGGGTAGCATTGTCACATACTTATTTATTATGGGCTAGTTCTTGCACTCCTAAGTGTGCAGTCCCTAGGGCTTGTGCTGCTCAAAGAATCATTAGTCTCTTGGTCTATAGCTGAATCTGCTGAATGTTGCTGCAGCATAACTATTTTCTATTTCCTTTTTTCTGCTAGGAAGCTACTGGAAGGTGAAGAGACCCGACTGAGTTTCACCAGTGTTGGAAGCATCACCAGCGGCTACACCCAGACTGCCCCAACTTTTGGCAGGTCTGCCTATAGTGGTCTCCAGTCCAGCTCCTACTTGATGACAGCTCGTTCCTTCCCCACATACTACTCCAGTCATGTCCAGGAAGAACAGATTGAAATAGAAGAAACAATTGAGTCGGCTAAAGTGGGAGAAGCCAAGGCAGCCCCTGCAGACGAAGGTGAGGAGGAAGAGAAAGAGGAAGGTGAGGAAGAAGCAGGAGGTGAAGAGGCTGAAGAAGAGGAGGAAGGTACTTAACAGTTACTTTCAAATCCCTCTCTGTCATGCTTCACCCTGCTCATATGGGGTAAAACACAGAAATCCTGATGATGTAGTCTAGTGATTAGATCTCATTGTCTGCTCACATTTGCAAAGGATTGTGGTATTAAGCCCACAGCATTTAAGCAGGGAAGACTGAATATTGAGTGGCAATTAAGGCAAATGTTCAATATCAGACAGATGATAGGACTCATTATACTCCCTTGGAAATCACTGGGTGTTTTTCCATTCAAGTTTCCAAAGCAAGAATGAGAATACTTTAACAGCTTGTAATGCTGTATTGATATGGCAGCAAACAGTAGGTAGCTCTTACAGACATTCTCAAAGATGGAACAAGAACATCCTGAGCTAAACAGGAATTTCCAGAGAGTAGCCTGTGATAATGGGAACATCAGCTGATGCCTGTGGATCTAACTGTTGGGTTTAGTAGATAGCAATAGCTGTTGCCTAAGGTCTATGTAGTTTTCCTTGTTCAACAAAAGGATATGCCACTTCCTTACTGCCCAATAATTAATTTATCAGAAAAAGTAAAAGGAGTGTTATCCAGAGTTGCTTTTGCCAACTTATGTTGCAGAGCTCTGAAGTATTTAACCCAAACATATCTGAAAGGCATTGCTTACCATTGAACTACTAGGAGCTTGTTAGTGTAAAGATTAATTATAAAGAAATGGTAGCTAATGAGCTAATGGAGAAAAATGGCAAGATTCCTTTTCTGAACTCAAGTCTTTGGATAGAGTTTAAAGCAATGAGTCCACAGTCAATTATTACTTTTCAAGGCCATTATTTTGAAGAGACCTATAAATTGTTTCACTCCCTCTGAAATCTAGGCTAAGTTCATTGGGTGGTTTTGTTGGTCTCCCTTGCAAGTCCTAGATAAATGTCCCTGCTTTCCTGCAGTCAGTTGCCAGTCCTGTCATGTTTAGCTGGCTGTCATCCAGATGTGTGGGGTTGAAGAATGCAGGTATGCTGGCTCCTGTTAAACTGGGATTAGGAACTGTACAGATGTGAAATGTTTCTTTTTGTCTTTCAAAGGTGCTAAGGAAGAATCTGAAGAGGCCAAAGAAGGTGAGGAAGAGGAAGAAGAAGAAACAGCAGCTGAAGAGGGAGAGGAGTCACAGGAAACTGCTGAGGAAACTGGTGAGGAGGAGAAGGAAGCACCAGGAAAGGAAGAGAGCGAAGTGAAGAAGAAGGCTTGATTTTTAGGCAGTCTAGCTTTCTCATCAGGTCAACAGAATAAATGATGATTGACTGAGCTAAAATTGCAGTCTCACATATTTAATTCAGTGACCACTGAGGTGTAAAGTTAATGATCTATGATGTTTCTCTGTGCAGAGTATCAGTATGCTTGCAGAGCACCCACTGGCTTGCTCCCTGAATGCCGCATGGTCTACACGTATGAGTTCAGGGGTTATGTCTGTCTTGGGTGGTTCAGAACATTAACATTTAAAAAGGGGGAAAATAAGTCATGGGAATGAAAGTTATCTTTAACTTGCATTTAAAATAATTATGGAAACCTTGGGTGGGTAAAATAATGGAGGCTTCAATAAGTATGTGCAATAAAGCTAGTCAATAAAGTTACTGAAATGCTTACATGGATTCCTTGTACGTGTCTTGTGTCACTAATGCACTCAAAAGGTTGATAAAGTGGTGGATCACACTCCTCTCTCAAGCTGGTGTAACAGGATATGGGAGACTGGTTTCTGTTTCTAGCTGATATATATGCTAGGGGGACAAAATTTTTTGATAGGGCTCTAAAATTTCACATGGAAGTCTTGATGGTAGAAATACACTGGTGCCTGCCTGTGCCATGAGCCTTGTGATGGGTCTCACTGGGCTGTTGTTCAGGCACAAGCTCCCTTTTGAAAAAAAAAATGTTAAACCAATACAGAAACAAAATGCAAGTGTGGCTGTTAGACATTGGTTCGATGTCTGACAGGTCAGTGATGAAAGACATGACTGGATATAGCTAAGTCTTGGAGGACAATGCACGGGAGGGAGTTCTCTCTGCTGCTTGAATGATCTGCCTTTCCAAGGTGCTACTTTAAGTCTATCAACTGAAAAGGCTTGTTTTCTTAGAATTTGTCAGAGCCTCTTAAAGCTTTGAGTGTGAGCTAAAGATGGACCTGATCTGTGATAAGGCACAAAGTGGGAGCAGCTCGAACAGCAGCGAAGCCTGGCAATTTTGGAAGCAATGTCTGTGGCCTGAGCTTAATTTCAATTAGCCAAAGTTGATACATAAAATTAAACCTTTTACTAAGGACAAGTACTAGACTAATGCTGCAAGTGAAACCATTTAAAATAAACCTATGTTAAAACAGGCATTACATGCCTGCACTGAATCTTTTTACAGTCACATTTAGCTGGATGGGTTTTTGCATAGGATTTTGAGGTAGCTTTTGATTTATTTTTTTTTTGTACACTGACTTCATGGTATCAGTTGACTGGTGTGGGCTCTCCCCGATGGCTAGGTCTCTTTTTATACAAATTTTAGGGCTGTTTCAAAAGCATGTCCCTTTTCTGTGTTGAAAGAATTACAAACATGATGATGATGGATGAGGTAAGCACTTAAAATAATTGTTTCCTTCTATGTTCCCAGGAAAAACTGAGAGAAAGAGGAGTTTTGGTAAAACCATTCAGGAAACACTGCAATTGTTACCTATGCATACATAACTCCTGTTCAGGGAGTTCCAGTATCATTTCCAAATGCTTAATTTCCCCCCCTACTTCCTTGGGGGTTTTGATGCTTTTGAGGACCAGAAGGCAAACAAATCAATTTTCCCCTCAACATCTCTTTTAAGTTTGGGGTTTTTTTTTTCATGTTCCCCTTCTGCTTTTAACGGAGATTTTTCTATGTGTCTTTAAGCAGACTTACTCTTACAAAGCAGATTTTTTTCCATCTCCAGGAAAGTGGTGGTGAGTGGTGGGAGGTGTTTGCTGTACCGTGGGCAAGAGACGAGATCACGCTGCTTGCTCAGCACTTTTAAAAGCTATTGATGGGATTACAGGAGACTTGGAACTTCACCTGAATGCCCTATCAGGAAATGCTTAGCAGGGCACTTCAGTAGGGAGAGAGGTTCTGCTCCTGTGGAGCAAAAAACCATGATGAGAGCCTACCACAGCCATTAAAGCCAAAGTGCTGTTAAATAGATCAGCACGTATTAACACCACTGCCCCATCTTGCCTTTCTCCAAGCACTCTGAGCTCCTCTTAACTTTTCAGTACCTGATTTTGCTTCCTCTCTCACACCTTTTTGCAGATAAACTGCTTGTTCATTCAGTCCTATGCATGTATCCCTGTCTCTTCTGGGAAGTGGTGCAGCTTGCGGCTCTCCAAATCTTCGCAGCCAAGCTGCTGGGGATGCTCTCAAACCAGCAAACATCTCTCCTTGCAGCCTATCTCAGTCCGAACCCCGCTCCTTATGCTACTTTTCATGTATTGCAGCTAGAGGAGAGATTTCACTACTCTGCAGGAAATGTGTGAGTCACAGCTGTGGCAATGAGTTGCAGAGAGGGATGAGCTGCAGTGACCATCCAGCCTGGTTTGGTACCCTCAGTCCTACCCTGCTGCTACGGTAAGGGAGGGTGGAAGGGTGCATTTGTGTGCTGAGATGCTCTCAGGGTTGTAGGGATCTGGCTGGCAACACTGGTTTAACCCTTGGAAAGCCAGGAGCTCACTTTGACGCAATGCAGTAAAAGCAGGCAGAGGGAGACACGATAGAATATTTAACCCAAGTTACAGCTGCAAGTAAAGCCCTGAATCTGTCCCTCAGTTTTCTCTTGCTGTTGGGGCAGACAGGGTCTGGGTCAGGCTGAAATCTCATCACAGAGGAGACAAACACAAGGAGGTCCTGGATGCTTTTCCTGAGATACACACACACACCCCCTTCCACTCAGCAAGGGGACAACTTGTACAGGTGTAACATCCAGATTCCGAGAATTTACCTTTTAGTAACCAAATAATTGACAATTCATCATTTGCTGCCTTCCTAGGTTAGTTAAGGGTAGTTTAATCCCGAACAGAGAAGGAAGAATGTGAATGGGAGAATCACAAACCCTGATGCCTGGAGAAAATTCCAGTGCCTGACTCAGCTCCCTGGCAAACGCAACCTATTTGTGTTTTGTAACACTTCCCAGTTTGTTTCCACATGGAATTTCATTCTGGGATGCTGAAAATCTCTTAATCACAGCTCTTCCACAAGCCAGTAAGGTAAAAAGATCCTATTTCAGAGCCCTCCAGCTCCTCAAGTCACAGGGGTCTTGATAGCCCACCTTAAATAAGATGCATAAATCCTCACAGTAACTCCCATTAATTATTGTTTTTCCCTGCATGGAGTCTTTCATATTGATTAATGAACCTCTTTGTCTGAAAGTAATTAATCCCTTCACTAGTTATGCACAGTCTGAAGAAGTAATTGGTGCAGAACAGGCAAATAACCTACTATTTATGCATCTCTGCCCTGGAATTATGCAATCTTTTGAAGCTGTTTGATTGCAGATGTCAGTAGACAAAACCTCTTGGCAACATTAAATAGTAATCGGTTCTTATAGTTTTATAAATATTTAAAATGTGTTAACCAGTTGCTTATTTCTCTTAGGATTTGATGGGAACGTTTGCAGTGGGAAATAGACTAAACTCACAAATTTATTTTGTGTGTTAGAGTAGAGAAAAAACTGCAGTCCTGGGTAGTAACTAAAGGCTGAGATAGGTTTTGGGTGGAAAAGGGGAGGAAATGAGGAGATTTTGAATTATGCCATGCCTGTGGGTAGCCCAGGAGTTTGCCTCCCATGCAGGCTGGGCAGTGATTTCCCAAAACCACCCAGGAAAGTCGATGGACCCTGGGCAGAAGGGTCAATACAGCCCCTTTGCACAGGAACCTGCAGTCCTGGTTGGACTGCCAGTGTGCGAGCGGAATCACAACACCACAACTCGTAACCTCCAGGCCCTTGTACCTGTGTCCTACCAGAACTGCAAAGAAAGCACAAAATGAGAAACAGCAAAGCAGCCTGGGAGCCCACCTGCACCTGTGTGAGCCCCCGTTAACAGAGTTCTTGAGTCTTCCACTGCCATCAACATTTAATTCACTGCACAAGGTGACCTTGGGTTCTGATGCTGGAGACACCCGACTTTCTGTGCTGAGGGGTGGTAGTTTTGCAGTTTGTGACATTTTAGCCAACTCTGGAACTTATTTGGAAGCACATAAGGAGAAAGTTTTATGTTAAATATTGGTGTCTGGCTTAGTTTTTGGTTTTGGTGTTATTGTTCTCTTGAAAATTGTGATTAGATCCAAGAGAAAAATAGCTTCTTTGCTCACAAACTATTCCTACATTTAACGTAACATTTTACATTGAACATTTCTACATTGGTGTGAACACTTACTGACAGTAGGTGAATGTGACTGGGCTACCTACCTTCTTATTCATAAAGGTATAGCTATTTCTATGTCAGATACACATGTAACTTTCACAAATAAGCTCGCTACAGAGAAGCTGCCATTTCATTTGCTAACTCCTCTTTAATTAAAAGTCACTCAGGCAGCAAGCTGTTGAGCACAGATTTCCATTATTAATACCAGCAGGAGAAACATTCATTGCTTTGCTACACAAAGACATACAGGTTTATTTAAATGCCTTATCTGCTGTGGACTTTTTACAGTTTCTCCAGTAAAGAACACGTGGAACCATTTCAATTAAAAACTACTTGATCTCCAATTATTGATAGGGTAACGAATTGGAAGGCATGTGCAAATCAGAGAGATTTTGATCAGACTCTCAATCATTCAACAGATTTCAGCACAATCCACGTGCTGAACCCAGGCTGCTGAAAAAATGATTTGCATTTCTTTGCTAGTTACAGTAGGAAAGGCAGAAGCAGTGGGCAATGCTTAGGAGGCCTTTCTATTGGAAATTAAAAATGCTTTAATTTGCTTTTACCTGCCTGTCATACCAGGTATAATCTGAGCCCTACCCAGTCTCAGTTCAGACTCTGGAAGGGTCTCATTTCCACAGTTATTTTCAAATAGACAAATAATAAACCATGAGTTAAGAATATTTTTGATATGTGATTCCAGTATCATCTCTGGGACAGTTTCCTTTCCCCAGGAATTTATTTGCTCTCAATATTGGGGCTTTGTGTTTAGAGGTAGATTGTACCTGTTAATCATTTGAAATAAGAATTGGTAAGGAGGTTCCCATATAATTAAGGCAAGAGAGGGAAAAAAACCATCAGAAGCTACTCCCTTTTGGGGAGCACATGGTGTCAGTTGAGATTACTTAACGGGTCTTTGCACACTTCAGTGCAAAACAAGTGTCGTAGAAGATACCATGACCAGCTGTGGCTCAGACAGACCAGTGCACAAGAAAATCCAGGAATGATCTGGAAATTGCCACCTCTTTAAGGCTCTCCTTACATGTTGAGACTAGTGTGCCAGGAGGAGAATTGTCCCTGCAGCAGTTTAACACTTTTACACTTAGTACAAGCAGGGTTGCTCAGATAAGCACATGGCTCCCAGACCTTGCCCTGGCTAACAACAGCAATTGCAACCCCTCTAAGGCCCCAAAGGCCAGGCAGAAGGATTCAAGAGATTCCTCTTTACCCAAGAAAGTGTGGAATACAGCTCTCAAGTATTGGCTTAAACCAGCTCAGATATTTGCGTTACCTTACAGGAAATTTGTTCATCACACCCAATTCAAACTCATTTTATAAATGAGGAAATGAAGAACAGGAAAAACCTCAAGCAACTTTTCAACCCCCACAACTCTGTTCCTGTTCAGGATAAAGTATCAAACTTCACGGAAGGATTTGAGTTGGAAAAAAGTCACCAGACAAGTCATGTTTTCAGTATTGACCTTTATTGAGCAAGAACTGCTGTGACTGTTTTACATCAAACAACAAAAGGTTGCATACTGTGCATGTCAACAAGGTTCTCCCATGAGCAAAAGTCCACCCTAATTGCACCAGTGAGGTAAACATAATTATTTATAAGTAGCTTTTTTTTTTAAGGCTAGGAGAGTTCTGGTTCTCATTAATATTCTATTACTGGTTTCTGTTTGGTTTTGGCTCAGTTGGTTCTTTGCATAATACATCTTAAGTCGTTCCTCAGATATGTCCCTCCAACAGCTCAGGAAATTCAAAAGCTTCCTTTGCACATTTCATCTCATGCACTATTATTAGTATTAATTTTTAGATTCCCAAGCTCTGTGGAGGGAGTACATCTTGAGCCTGCATGCATTCCCCCCCCCTCCCCTATATTGCACAAAAAAGTAAAATACTGTGTGCCTGGAGCCTCCATGAGAGAACCCGTTCTGCTTTGAAGCCGTCACTCACATGCATTTTGCAGCTGTCATATGGCTTAACCTTTTGCACCAACCCAAGCTCTTTAATTTGTTAATTTAGCTATGATTTATTTTATTCGGTTTCTTTAATCTCTTTTACTACAGCATGTGAAGTGACTTTCTCCACTTTCTTAGTAGACACTAATTTCTCCTCAAAGCTTTCTTCGTGTTCCTCTACCTTCTGAGTGACTGTCACCGACTTTGTGATATATGTGGTTGTACTGTCCCCACCTTCAGTGATTTTCTCTGCTTTTTTGGTTACTACAATTTTCTCACCCTTATCATCAGTTGGGCTCACGTCTAGGCCATTGGTGACAACTCCCTTGTCTTCTTCCTCAACCTCCTTCTCTTTGGATTCCTCTTCCTTTTTCTCCTCCACCTCACCATTCACTGCAATGTCTTCTTTCCTGGATTCCTTCTCTACCTCGGCACTAATTTTTGTCACCTTTGTGACAGTGATGGTCTCCTCCACTACAGCCTTTTCATCTTTGACTGGGGAGGCTGGCTTCTCTGGAGAACGGGGCTTCTCTGGAGTCACTGGCTTTTCTGGAGAGCGGGCCTTTTCTGGGGTCACTGGCTTTTCTGGAGAGCGGGCCTTTTCTGGGGTCACCAGCTTCTCCAGGGTCACTGCTTTCTCTGGGGTTGGAGGCTTCTCTGGTGTTGCAGGCTTCTCCGGTGTCGCAGGCTTCTCTGGGGTTGCTGCCTTGTCTGGAGAGGTTACCTTTGGTGTTGCTGGCTTCTCTGGTGATGCTGCTTTCTCTTCCTCCTTGGCTGGTTTCTCACCACCTTTCTCCACCTTCTGTTCTTTTCCTGCTTCTGCAGCTGTTTCTTTCTGGACAGCCTTGGCTGGCTCTGTTACAGGGGATTTAGGGGGGGATTTAGGTGGTGACTTTGCAGGAGGTGTTTTGACCTTCTCTGCCTTTGCTGCTACCTCTTCAGCTTTGCCCTTGGCCTCAGCTTCTTCTCCCTCTTCCTCAGCCTCCTCCCCTTCTTCCTTCTCCTCTATTTCCTCTTTTTCAGAGCCTCCTTCTTCTGCTGCATCAGATTTTGCAGCTTCTTCTTCCTCTTCTGCTTCCTCTTCCTTCTCTTCTTTCTCAGGTGCAGCTGCTTGTTCTGCAGCAGCCTTCTCAGAAACAATTTCTTCCTCTGCAGCTTCTTCTGCTTTTTCTTCCTCCTGTTCTTCTTGCTGGGCTTTGGCTGCCATTTCTTCCGCAATAGCTGCTAGGGCATCTTCCATTTCAGACTTTTCATCCTCTACCTTTGTCTCTTCAATGATTTCTTCTACAAACTTGTGCTGGACCTTCAGCTTTGGTGGTTCAATTTTTGTTTTCTGAATTTTGGTGGATGCTATTGTGACAGATGGTTGTCTGTGTGTGAATATGGGTCCAGTAATGCTTCCAGAGAAGGCACTGAATCTGGTCTCTTCGCCCTCCAGTAGCTTCCTAAGGGAATTGGGAGGAAGAAAAAAACAACCATGAGAAAAGAAACCCAACATAAGGGACAGCCACTAGAGTATTTCCCTCTGCACCAGGATGAAGCCAGCTTATATGTGGAATATGCTAGAACTGATCAGCATAATCCATCACTCACAGCCCCAGTTTGGCTTTCCTTGAGTCAGCCCTTTTGCAAAATTGATATTCAGCAAATAGCTTTTAGCTTGGCTTGTGTGTGGCAAGTGTAACACCTTTGGCTGATCAGTTGAAATTCATCCTTAATGTCAAAACCTTTAGCACAGCATAAGTCAGCACCAAGTATGGCAAAATAATCAGCTTCCTAGGGTGCATTATGACTCAGGGAAAGTGAGAATCTGACACAGCCAGCAGACCCAAATCAAATACTGTTGTTGAGATATTCAAAGCCAATTAGAGTGTATGTCCTAGTTCAACAGCTTCGGCATCCACCTTTATGTGACTAAAAACTGAAGACTTCAAAGACTTCAGTTCATCTAACTTCAGCAGCAAACAGCTATAGACCCTAGTGTATCTGTGTGTTTGTCTGAACCACCTCAGCAATTTAAACAGATCAGGAGATGGTTTTATGTTTTTACTTTTCTTATATTTGAATGCATGTTTTTCATCTAAGCCTGTGACCCAGAAAAATCAGCAGTTCTCCAACGAGAGTTCTAAAGTGATGCAAAGGAGACTAAAAAAACCTGCCAGGTGATGGCAATAGCAAGCAATGTTCCTGCTCCAGATTAGAGTGGATGTCTTTAAAGGAAAGTTGAGCAAGAAAAGCAAAAGTGTTCATGACAAGCACATTAGCACTCCCTGCTTGAAACCATGATCAAGCAAGTGCACTGTCTCTCAAGCAATAAAAAAGGAATTCAAGTGACAAGCACCACTTGCTTGGCGTATGCAAAGCAAAGTAAACAGGAATTAAAAATAAACTTGTCTTTCACTGCGTCTTCTGCTTTTGAGAACAAGGGTGGGAATGCAGCACCAGGGTGCCACCGCACTGAGTCATGCTGTCCTGTGCCCATGGAGCTCGCTGGGAGCTTTGCCACTGATTACCAGAGAGCTGGTCCCTAACGAGCTCTGGGTTCTTACTGCAGATACTCCCTGCATCTGTGTACATTTTGAAATGGTTGTAATAATTTAGTCAAGCTCTAATTTTACTCGTGTTCACTGCATGCAGATGTTTCTTATCCATCGTAAAGTGTCTCAAGCCAGCAGCATCCGCAGTACTATTAATATTCCAGCCATGTCTGCAACGATCCTACTGTACCTGTATGCAGCAATTTCAATATCCAGGGCCATCTTGACATTGAGGAGGTCCTGGTATTCCCTCAAGTGACGTGCCATTTCCCACTTCGTTCCTCTAAGCTCGTTCTCCAGCTGATGAATCGTGTCCTGCAACAGAGACGCAGAAAACCTCTGTGACACAAACATAGGCTTCAAGCAGAGATAGAGCAGAAAGTTCTGAGAGGGACTTTCTGAAAGTCTTTCCCTGCGAGGCAGTGCCAGGATCGGCGCAGGACCCACCCAGCTCCCCCGGACATCTCCCCCTCTGCAGTCAACTCTCGGAGGGTGCCCAGGACCCACCCGGCTCCCCCCGACATCTCCCCCCCACCCCGCAGTCAGCCCTCAGAGGGTGCCCAGGACCCACCCGGCTCCCCCCGACACCCCCCCCATCCGCAACCAACCCTCGGAGGGGGCCCAGCCCCGCATCCCCCGCTGCGAAGCCGGTACCCGGGCACCGCCCCCGCCTGCCCCCGGCTCGGCGCAAGCCGGGCCCCCTCCCCGGTACCTGGTAGGTGCTGAGGTCGTTGTTGTGGCGCTCCTCGATGTCGCTGAGCTGACGCTCCAGGGACTCCTTGGTGCCGCGCACCGACTCCAGCTCGATGCTCTTGGACTGGAGCTGCCGGCGGTACTCGGCGATCTCCTCCTTGGCGGAGCGGATCGCCTCCTTGTTCTGCTCGGCCGCCTCGGTCAGCTTGGCGTAGCGGCACTTGAACCACTCCTCGGCCTGGTGCATGTTGTGGTCGGACTGGCACTCCAGCTGGGCGCGGATCTCCTTCAGCGCCGTGGTGAGGTCGGTCTTCAGGTAGTCCTTCCTCTCCACCGTGGCGTGGGACGCCTGGAGCTGCGCCAGCAGCTCGGCCACCTCCTCCTCGTGGTTGCCCCGCAGGAAGGCCACCTCGTCCTGCAGCGACTGCACCTTCTTGTCCAGCTCCGCCCGCATCAGCGAGGCCTCCTCCATCTCCTTGCGCAGGGTGCGGATGGTGGCCTCCGTCTCGTCGCGCAGCCGCGCCTCATCCTCGAAGCGCTCCCGCAGGCGCTGGATGTCCTCCTCGATGTGCTCCGAGTCCAGCTGGATCTGCGCCTTCTCGTGGCTCACCTGCTCCAGGACCCCGCGCAGCTCCCGCAGCTCCTGCTCGTAGGCATCGCTCAGCTGCGCCCGCCCGGCGTGTTTCTGCCGCAGAGCCGCCAGCTCCGCCTCGATCTCCTTGTTCTGCTGCTCCAGGTAGTGCACCTTCTCGATGTAGCCGGCGAAGCGGTCGTTCAGCCCCTGCAGCTGCTCCTTCTCGTTGGAGCGGCTCAGCTTCAGCTCCGCCGCGCCGTTCAGCAGCGAGGTCTGGCTCACGTCCAGGCTCTCGGCGGAGCTCAGCACCGTGGAGCCGTAGGCGGCCCGCGGCCCCCCCAGGTTGGGGCGTTTGTAAGAGGAGGAGACGGTGCTGCCCGAGCCCCGCGACCACGACTGCGAGCGGAAGCCGCTGGACGGGGACGCGCTGGCGCGGCTGTAGGTGGCCCGGGTCTCGGTCACCCGGCGGTACGAGGGGTTGCCCAGGGGCTCCATGGTGTAGCTCATGGTGGGGCACTCAGGGGTGGCGGGCGGCAACGCGGCTCTGCTCCGGCCGCCGCCGCCCCTTATATAGCCCCGCCGGGCGGCAGCGGGGCGGCCCCGAACACGTGTGCGGGGGGCGGCCACCGCCCCCGGCCCTGCCCCGGCCCCGCCTCCTCTTCTCCGCCCTCCCGTCCTCGCCTT